>JAPDNY010000001.1:279485766-279522006 GCA_029375565.1 Gekko gecko
TCATAGTTTATTTGTGATTTCAGCTAGTAAGAAAATAGACAGAAAAGCCCTGGACAAAGCCAGGTTATATGCATGCAAAAGGTAACACCCCTAACACACCCCACTCCCAACGACTGGCTATGTACAAGTCCTTATTTGTCCATTGGTCTACACTAGGATCCTTGCTTCCCTATTGGTGTCTTCTAGGATCCTAACCAGCTATTGTTATGGATCTTAGCTGGCTTGACTAACCTAATACATTACAGTGACAAACTACAGATTCCTGTTGTAGGAGCTGTACAACCACTTCCACAGACTTCTAGCAGTGACTGTTGGTGACAGGCCTTGTTCCAAAGTTTCACAGCATTTCTACTTGGGAGTTAGACTGGAAAGCTAGATTGGGCTGTCCTGTCAATCATATCAGCTCCCTCATTATCACATGATCTATCATATGGGTCCTTCTACTAATAATTTGGGAACAGGATATCTTCCAAGAGAAGGCAGGGGGGGAAACTGTATGTGGATATTTCACCAATCTACCCATTAATTGATCCATCCATCCATCCACTCATTGACATTAGACATGTTCATACTAAGGGTACTGTCAGATGTGTGTATGTGTGTTGTAACCCAAGAGATGATAATAACTTAACCCAACCTAAGGGAGGTGGCAGCTGAAAGATTTTGATGGCACTGCTTTGCTAATAGCATTGGCCTCTTAATGCAAACTTACGTTTTATAATTTTAGAAGGACAAATCAACAGCACTTTATATGTCTCCAGACCAGCCTGAACAGTGGCAAGTATAGCTTTCTAAGCATTTTTTCTAAGAAAATTGAATAAATATACAGTAGACTTTAGCACCATCTAGCAATCTTACAAGTTAAATTGTCATCCTGAAACACAGAAAGTTGAAAATGCATTCTGAGCCTAAAAATGGATAGCAATATAATATAAAAAGCATTGTAAAAAATCTAATGATGATTCTCATAATGAGATTTCTATACATCTGTTATCATTTAGGCAAAAACATTAGTCCTGTTCAAATGCTGCAGTAGACATCCCGCATGTACATGTGTACTTCTGTTTGTAAGAAAGAGCTAACACGCATTCATTTGACAAATGGAACTGCGGACCAGTACCTGGATAAATGTGGGAGTTGTATCACACATTCAGCTGTACATGCATGGAATGTAACATGGGAAGTACTCAACAGAGAACAATCAAGTGTACATTGTACACAGACTGTATCTGTATTCACTGTAACTTGTGATCAGGGCTATTGTATTTGGCATTTACATTAACTGTATTTTCTAATTTTGACGTCAAGAACAAAAATAATATAACAGTGCCATGCTAAGCAATTACTTCAATGGATTTAGAAGGGTATAACTCTGCACAGAATGGCACTCTTTTTATACTTATCTGTTTATCTGCCTCATTTTTACCTATTTTTTTAACCAGTTGTGGCTGCTGTTGCTTCTACAATTGCTCCCACCTGGTCTGAGTGTGGGTCAAGGGCTCCATTAACATGATTTGTCATCCTGGCACATTCATAAACCACACATGCAACAGACCTCTCAAGGGCCAGGTGTCATTTTTCTAGTTTGTAATCCCTACAGGAAGCGAAAGCATGGCAGAGGAAATCTTTACATTGGGAGCAGGGGTAGTCACACTGGGAAAGGTATAAACACATCTGAATAATTGGTAATCCATCTAGTTAAATGCAGCCCAACCCATGGCCCACAAAAGCACAATAAGGGTGTAACTTCATGATATGCCAGACATGATATGATATGACAGCTCATGGATCCATGACCAAACTCAAGGGAACTCACCTTTAAAAGGCCTTGTTCATTTGGAGCTGCAAAAGGAGAGATGGGGCATTCAGTTCCCCATCCACTCCACTTTTGCCAGTGGAAAGAGGAGGGGGGGCCAATGAGCAGTACGATGCCTGCCGACTGGTTTCTTGAAGCCTATTTGCTTCTTCAGCAGAGCATTTCTCCCCCAGATTATCCAATTAAATTTATTTTAAATCTTTTAAAAATTACTGCTAATTAGATTGGGAGATTGTCCAGCCAAATTTTGATGGGGTTAATCTATCCATATATCCAAGGGTTTATACATGTCTCCTGGAGAGAGATGATGCGGTCCCAACAAGCAAATAGCAGTTGTTAAGTCACTCTTCAAGAAACCATCCTAAGAATCCTCCCCAATGATTGTTCTAAATGAACACCCAGCTGTTCTAATTATCTTTGGAACACAGTCCTCAAAAATAAGTAGTGATGAACTAGCACTAGAATTTGGCCCTGATATTTATTTGGCATGTCTGGAGTATATCCTAGCCTTGATCTTCTTGGAAAATTCTGTCCCTTTTTCTTTTCTTTTTTATACTTAAGGGTGTGTGATATTTTGAGTAAATTGTTATTGTGTTTGATGTGAGATGAAAAGAAAAGGAGTAGGTTCTTTTTTCTCAAGTAAGAGATTTTAGAGGGGGGGGAAGAAGTAAAAACCACAACTGGATGGCTGTTAATCTGAGAGTCTCTGGGCCGCTACCTCCACAGCACTGAAGAGCCAGAGGTAGTTTAGTTTGTAGCAGCACAGATGGTTATGGCTGATAAGGCTCGCCTGAGGCAGGGGAGCTGTTCTTGCTTACTCTAGTGAAATGCAGCCTTAGATATTTGGAGCTAAATTGCTTTGATTTTTAAAATTGTAAACGCTTCAAGTTAAAAGGGTGAAAGCTCAATTTACCAACAGAATGTCAGAAAGTCCAAGAGAGCTCCCCTCCCACTTCACTCAAACCCATCTGAGATTTTTTGGTTGTTGTTGTTTGTTTAAAAGAAATCATTTAGAGTACAATTCAGTTCTCAGGCTACCCAATCTCATCTTTGCCCATACAGTTTGAATCAAGGGACTGCAGATCTTTCTCATTAAGGCACCAAATCATGCAGATGTCCTTTTTTTGCCCTCTTTGAAGTGACATATGCTTCAATTTATTTTTAATCTTCTAAGTGATGTTGTAAGAAAAGCTGCCCTGTGCGACATATGAAGTTACTATATATTTTTTTCATGCTCTTGATCTGGAAATACCGCCCACTGGCATCTTAGTCCTAGCAGAAAGCAGGCCCAACAACCACGCACAGGGAAACTACTCTTAACTGCAAAGACACCTTCAGGGGAGAAAAACAACAACAGCAAGATGGCATTAAGACATACATGGCTAGTAAGCTTTTTTTTAAAAAAAAATCTCACATCTGCCCCTTTTTTTCTTTTTTATGAGTGGCATTTTTTGCTTAGGTATTTCTAGCTTCCCCCGTTTCCCCTCTACAGCACAACAGCATCACCCAGTGGCTATCTGCAGAGAGACACATACTCCCCAAACCCCACAAAAATGTTGACCGCAATGCATCCCATACTGCTGCTCTCATGGAGGGATAACAGCTTGAAAATGAGTTGGCACAAACTTCTCTCAGCAATATTTCACATGAAAGAATTTCAAAATGAGCCAATGTTTCTATTTGCTGGAGAACTGGGGGAGAGTGGAGGAGCTTTAACAAATGCTTATCAATATGAGGAAATATTTGAGCCACCATTTTACATATAAACCCAAATACATACATTCTCCTTTGCCGCCATATGAATTACCATTATTTATTATTAATAATAAACAAAGGATGTGAATTGTTCCTCTCCCCCAACTTCTCCCCATAATCCATAACAAGTATAAGATCAAATTTGGCCTCATGTTGCATATAGTTTAAGTGATATAATTTTTTTTAAATCACACAATCCTTTCAAACAGTGCACTACATATATTTTGGAGTCAGATATGCATATTCAGGTCAAAAAAGCAAATTGACCTCTCTAACTCTTTTTGTTTTCACCATTGTCCACTGAACAATAATTCTCAGACCTCCATTAATTTCTACAATCATAGCAAAAAGATGGTTTTGGCTCACATACTGCTTCATTAAATTTTCTGAAATGCCCAACACAGGTTAGAAATTAGCTTTGTGTAATTGTGGGTTTCATTTACCAGGAGAAATTGTAACAAATATAAGAAAACCTCCTCCGAGCCAAACTAAATGTGAACCAGGCATCCATATGTGTTTATTTTTATTCGCTGCCCTTTTGCATGTAAACTGGAGAATGATCACCTGTTTCTGACCAAAAAAGGAGTGTGTAGGTAAAGGGAACAAAATCTTGCCCTCTCCTTCTCTAAACCTTTATGTGTTTTACTGTTTGAAGAGTTTCTCTATTAGATTTGGCTCACTTCCAGTATCAGAACCAGATGGGATAAAAATGATTCAAACAACAAGGAGTCATGAGATACCATGTAGAAGGGGAAAGGGTTCAGCTCTGCTGACTTAAGTACTCTGTTTTCTGAGGTAGTCTGCCATTTTAATGTGAACCTGTACATATATGCCTGTGGGCATTTGTGGGATTTAGCAGCCCAGAAGTAGGCCAGAGAATTTTCCTCAAGCCCCTAGCCCAGGGCTGCACTATGTCTTTCATTAGACTATGTCTTTCATTATGTCTTTCATTAGACTCCTGTGTTTAAGACCAAAAACATTTTATTCCAGGTGCAAGCTTTTGTGGGAGAGAGGAAGGGAGAGAGAGGGAAAGAACCAGAGAGAGGGCTGACCCCCATGGCACCTGGAGAGATCCCCTTTTCTATTTCTAATGGGGGGGGACCTAACAGCATAGCTTTCATTTCTTATTAGTGAAAGGGAGTAAGAGTACAGTAGCACCTTAATGACTAACAAAATTTGTGGCAGGGCATGATCTTTCATGAATCACTGCTCACTTCTTCAGATACAGCTGAAATGTAAGTCCATCTGTCCTTATATCTTGGAGAGTAAAGCGATTTCAGGTGCCAAAGGCAATAATAGGCATTGGTAATGAGAGAAGAAACCTAGTTCTCAATTCAGTTCAGGAGTTTTCATTGTCTTGAGCTTCATCAGTTGCAATTCAGCAGTCTCTCTTTCTAATCTCCCTTTGAAATTCCTTTGTAAGAGAACTGCTACTCTTAGGTCAGCAACTGAATGCCCTAAAAGATTAAAATGTTCCCCACTGGTTTTTGAATGTTGTGGTTTCTAATAGTAGTGGAAAGAGTAAGAGTCCACTGGCACCTTTAAAGACTAACAGAATTGTAGTAGGGTATGTGCTTTTGTGAGTCACTGTTCACTTCTTCAGACTTATTTCCATTTAGTCTTTGCATCCTCCTGGACCAAATTGAGACTTGGGTTTCCTGTCTCATTACCAATGCTGATATCTCCATGCCTCTGTATATCACACCAATGCTGATGTCTCCACCCCTCTGGGCATCACACCTAATCCAATCATGCCTACTATTGCCATTCGGCAACTGAAATCATCTTTATAAAGTTTATATCTCTGGTACCTTGTGTTATATTTTATGGCACACATGGCCTGGCCCAACAAAGTGACATTTTATGTCATATCCAGACCTCATAACAAATGAGTTCGACACCTCTGATCTATACCCACCAGTCTGAATTCAGGCCTGGTTTGGGGACAGAAATAGGCCTGGTTGCCCTGACTAATGACCTTTGCCAGCAAAGCAATGGGAGAGTATGCCTCTGTTGATTCTCCTGGACCTCTCAGCAGGTATCAACACCAGTGTTCCCTCTAAGCTGAGTTAGTGCCAGCTAGCTCACAGTTTTTAGCCTCTGGCTCACAATTTTTTGTCTTAGCTCAGGAAGGAGGGCTCCAGAGCAAACTAATTTATGCAGAAGCCAGATCATTCGCTTACAACTTTAGTGCCAGTAGCTCACAAAGTAGAATTTTTGCTCACAAGACTCCACAGCTTAGAGGGAGCATTGATCAACACCATTGACTATGACATCCTTCTGGAAAGGCTGGCTGGGCTTGGGAGTAAGAAGTGCTGTGCTTTGGTGGTTCTCCCCTTACTTGACCAACCAGTTCCAGAAGGTGTTGCTGATGGACTGTTGCTCAGCCTCATGGCATTTATGTTATGGGGTCTTGCAGAATTGACATGTTATTCCCCATGTTATCTAACATCTACATGAAACTGCTGGGAAAGGTCATCTTGAAATTTCCAGTGATATGCAGATGTCACCTAGCTCTATTACTTTTTAACAGCCAGGCTGGTCAGTCTGTGGAAGGCCTCAGTAGGTGCCTGGGGAAGGTAACAGGATGAAGACCAACAAACTGAAGCTTAGTCCAGACAAGAATGTGGTGCTGTTGGTCAATGGAGAAGCTGCTTAGAGATTGCCAATCTAACCTGTCCTGAAGGGTGTTGCACTCCCCCTAAAGTAGCAGATTCATAGTTTGAGGATGCTACTAAATCCTGGCCTATGGTTCAAGGCTGAGGTCTCCACTGTGGCACATAGTGCCTTCTATCAGTCCCAACTGGTTCACCAGCTACAGCTGTTCCTCAAGAAGCACGATCTGTCCACAGTAATTCATGCTCTGATCACATCCTAGTTAGATTACTATAATACACTCTATGTGGGGCTGCCTCTGGAAGTGGTTAGGAAACTTCAGTTGGTCCAAAATGTGGCAGCCAGGTCATAGTCAGGGGCTGGTTACAGAGATTGTATTGCCCCTGTGCTGAAAGATCTGCACTGGTTACCCATTTGTTTCCAGGCAAAGTTCAAAGTGCTGGTTCTTATCTTTAAGGCTGTAAATAGCTTGGGGCCAGGGTATCTGAAGGACCATCTCTTCCTATACTGTCCAGAGTTCCAGTTAAGATCTGCCTCTCAAGCCCTGCAGACTGTGGCCCCACCTTCAGAGGTGAGGCAGGTGGCAATTAGAGACAGGGCATTTTCTGTGATGGCACCTTAACTTTGAGGCTTACTTGGCACTCTAGTTTCTTCCAGGTGCTCGGCTAGAACACATCACTTTAATTAGGGCTCCAATAATTGTTGCCTACCCAGGCAGGTCTAATTAGTTTTATTCTATTCTTCTTTTAGCTGATATCTGTAATGAAATTACTGCTAAGGTAGCAAGGTTTTGTCCTATGGCCATCCTAAGCAGACAGTAGATTATTAATTCTTAGGAAATTTTAAAATTCACTTTGTCTTATTTACTAAACATTTTATCTGTACTGTCTGGCTGTATTTTTGCTGTTAACTATACGTAATATTTTAAGGTATTTGCTGATCTTTGATCGTAATAAATTGAATTGAATTAATTAGGGTTTCTTCTCACCTGCTTTTTAGTGGTCTGCTCTATTTATGGGATAGTTTTAATGCTGCCTATGTCCAATGTTTAGTAGTTTTAATGACTTTTTAAATAATGTGACTTTTAATTGGAAGTTGCCCTGAATAGGACTCTAAAGTAGCAGCATAGAAATACTTCAGATAAATAAACAAATATTATACCTTTTGTCCAAAATACTCAGATAGGCTAGCATGGGAAAGAGTGATTAGCCTAAGGCAGGTTCCTAATACTCCCTCAGGAAATACTGGGTGATTTGGGGAACACTGCTGGAGGAGGGTGGAGTTTGGAGAGGATGTTTACCAGCTACCTTCCACAGTCTCTAGGCTGCATCCCATAGTCTCTATGCTCTTTACCATAGATATTAGGGAAAATCCCTACAGTGTCACTATGTGGAGGCCATTTTTTGTCTTGCTTTTCAAATGGTCAGGGGTGGGAAATTGGGACTGGGGTTGAATACGCTCCTACCCCAGGCATGTAAACGAGAGACCTAGCCTAAGGTCATCCACTGAGCATCATAGCTAAGTGATTATTTGTACCCAAGTCTTGGTGGTTTTTATCCAGGACTCTAACCACTGTATCACATGGGCTGCAAAGAAAAAACGCAAGTTACAGGTGCAGATGCAAGCCCACTATGTGAAAGTTATTGTTTCAGCACTTCTGTTTTAACTTTTACTGCTGAGTTTAATGGGCGAGTGCTGTTAGCTGCTGTTGCAATTGCCTGTTTTTAATTGTTTCATTATTGTTTCAATTGGTACAGCTTCAAGATTAAATTTTTACTAAGCATGTGGGATATGAATATCTTAATTAAATTAATTAATGATTATGGTAACAATGAAGATTTTCCCCTGTGAATATTACCAGAAATGCCAGCAGCCAGCAGCTAAAAGTGAAAGTAAATGGTGCATTTAGTCAGTAATGGTTCTCCAGTAACATCTGAAGCCTAAGGCTGTTGTGTAAGTATGCCAACCCCCTGTCTATCAGGAGGGGTCATTGCAACCATCAATGGATCCCATAGGGATACCTCAGGAGTCCGTATACCAGGCAACTTAACATAAGTGGACACAAAGATGGAAGCCAAGATTGGCAGGCCATGTAATCATGCCTAGGATCTGACCCTGGAAAAAGCACATGATCTTGCCCTGACAGTTGTGACTAACCCCCTGTCAACATCTGCATACTCTGGACAAAGGACCTGCCTTGCCACAGAGTAACTTCTTTCAATCTCAGTTGCTAATCCTATTAATCTGATCTCATCTTTCCTTCCCACACTTCCTTGATAATGATTTTTACCCCTTTCCCACACCCCAAGCATTTTGATTCATTTAAATTAACAAACCATTAGTCTTTCAACCACTGGAGAAGTAATCAGGAACCCAACCCAAAATCTATATATAGAAGAAACCTCTGGCCTCTTTTGTCCAGTCTTGGGAACTTGTTACCACATTTCCAAAGCTACATTGTCTTACCCCTGAAGTAATCCCACCATGGCCCTGATTAATCGCATAAATATTTTGTTCTGAGGGACCCAGCACATTAGGAAGCCCTCTGGACACATTTTTGGGTATAACTAGCCCAGCACAGCCCCAGTCTCTGTGTGTCTGCCCCAGGCACTTGATGGAAGGTCACCCCCAAATTTGTTTGGGCCATTTTCTATCTTTCCATTCTCTGCTCCATGGACTCCTGATCTCCTGGATAGGTAAAGTATATTTCATCAACCCCGCTATTATCCCACTCCTCTCTTTATTTCCATAGATCTTGTATGTGTGTATGTTTCATGTGTGCTGCTTGTGTGTTTTTAATCCCTAAGTATCCTTTAATAAAACATTCTCTATTTTACCCTTGGAATGGTTATTAAGAGCTCTCATAAAGGGAAAAATCCCTGTAAACACTGGTAGCAAGATCTCCGCTATTACCCCACCTCTTGCTGAGACCTACCATTTGACTAATTTCCCCCAGAAACTAAAGTCAGCTATTCAGCTTCTTAATTCAAAGCCGATAGGGGTAACAGTTGCAGCAGAACTCATAACCAGAAAACATAGAGAGTTAATCACTACATTTATTCCACACACATAGTAGCCTTGTTCAACAGTTACAGTAAATGAACGTACAGTCCATATATGCTGTACACTTGATTAGTTTTTATATGTAATTCTCATGTTACAATCAGTGCATGTACAGTTTACCATGTGATGTGAACCCCAGGTTTTTCCAAGTACTAGTACCTGGTTTCATTTGTAAAGTTAACATGTGTTGGCTCTTTATAGCATGTTCATGTGTTCACTTGTCATGTCATTTTGCTGGGAGATATACTCTCCCAAGTAGACTTTAAGGAACATGGGAAACTTTGCCACCTAGTGGGAGATTCTTAACAAAGCAGCCTGAATTAAACAGCACAATAAAATCAAGAATGAAGTTGGAGCTGTTCATTCAGAAGAATTATAACCTACTAGCCTGATACCCATGCTTTGTTACGGTATTTAAGTTCCATAAATCCAGTTATAATACTGATGATGTGAAGTCTGAAATGTAACGTTTGTTGTAGGAATTCAAATGGAGAAGATTGTAATGTAAAAAATGAAGTGAGACATAAGTGCTTTTTTTTTCTCTACAGAAGGACCTCTCTCTAGACCACATTGGTGGTTCTGCCCTCAGGTGCTAGGATCACCAGGCTGCTTGTGAGCTTACTCTGGACCAGGCAACATAGGTAAAGGTAAAGGTTTCCCTTGCTCAAAAGCCATTTGAATCTGACTCTAGGGATGCTTTGCTCATCTCCGTTTCCAAGCCGAAGAGCCAGCACTGTCTGAAGAAGTTTCCATGGTCATGTGGCTTGCATGACTAGATGCCAAGGAGCACAGAACACTGTTATCTTCCCACAGAAGTGGTACCTATTTATCTACTTGCAATTTCTTGCTTTCGAACTGCTAGGTTGGCAGGAGCTGGGACCAGAGACGGGAGCTCACTCCATCATGTGGCACTCAGGTCTCGAACTGCTGAACTACCAACCTTCCAGTTTGCAGTTCAGCATCTTAACCACTGAGCCACCACAGCCCCACGCAACATAGAACTGTCAATTTAAGAAGCAGTCATCTGTTAAGTCAACTCCTGCCACCTTCCACAAAAGTGATGGCCTCGCTACTTGTGTTCCTGGATTGTTTTGCTCATATGGAGACTGTGTTGTTCTGAACACCTCAGGGTGATCTTGCTGGTACTTGGCGTGCACAGCTCAGTGCACTGCAGGAGTACTATGTGCAAATGCCGCATTCCTAAGTTGCCTCCTCCTTGTAGTGTTGGTGTATCTGGCTCGATGTTTGCCAGGAGCTTTCTTGGGGGCAGTAAGAGGTGAGACATTTCTTCAGGTTCCTCAGGTGATGTGGTGGACATTTCTTCAGGTTCATGAGGGAGGCACACATCGAAATGGCTCCTAGAAAGGTCCTTTACTATCTCCCCATGAACATTCATTAACTCAATTGCCATGCTGGCTTTTTTGAAAAATGTCTATTTAGGAGTGTTGAATTGCTGATTTCTGTAACTGTCCTCAACTGTCTGCAGTCTCTTATAACTGTGTTTTTACCTCAGAACATTGAGATCCACAGCTGAGCAATCAAAGGGAGGTGGGTGCAAGTAGGTAGGTCTTACCTCAGAACTCTGAACTACACAATCGGGGAGGAGGTGGGCAAGGAGGCAGCAGCCTGCCAGGCACATGGGAAATAATTGGGGGAACATGTTTTGCCCCTTTTTACTCTCTAAGGGGTCACGTTTCTCAGAAATCTCTTCATGGGGGGTTAACATCAAGGTAGGAATGCACTCCCCTTATTTTGGGTTTCTTGGTGCATGGGTATGGCCTGGGCATTGAATTTGGGGGGAGGGCATACCCCCCTTTTTTTTTTTACAAAATGCTTCTCATTTATGTTACATTTTAGAACTGAGACATAATTACGTATTCAAAACACCATCCGAGCAATCAGATATTAAGCTAGTTCATATGAATCAATTTTCTAGAACCCTTGTGATAAGTTAAATAACCTAATAAAGGAAACCAGTTTTCTACAAATTTGGGGTATATTTCCATTGTGGGTGGAAGTGTGGCTAAGCTGGGCCAGCAGCACTGCTAAGGTGATCCTGCTGGGATGGTGTCCATGATGGATTAAAGTCACCTGGCCCTGCTCCTACACCTGACAGACACCTGCCTGTCTGGTGTTGGAGGGGATTATGTTTAAAGGCATTGGGAAGGCTGGGCCAGCAGCAGGGCTAAGGCAATCCTGCTGAGCAAACCTCCCTGGTGGCTGTAAGCATCCCACCCCCTCTCTTACACCTGTCCAGTGTAGAAGGGAGAGGGGGAAGGAGTATTAGAAGCGGGGCTGGCAAGGTCACTAAGGTGTTACTGCTGGGGCAGGCTCCCTCATAGCTTTAAGCACCCTGCAACTGCTGCTGCACCTGACAGACAACTGCCTGTTAGGTGTAGGAGCTGGGGGAGTGTGTTGGAAGCCATCAGAGAGGCTGGGCCAGCAGCATCCCTAAGGTGATCCTGCTGGAGCAGCGTCCCTGATGGATTAAACTACCCTGCTCCTGCTCCTACACCTAACAGACTGTCTGGTGTTGGGGGGGATTGTGTTTAAAGGCATTGAGGAGGCTGGGCCAGCAACAGGCCTAAGGCAGTGTTGTTGAGCAAACTTCTCCGGTAGCTGTAAGCATCCCACCTCCTCTCCTACACCCGACAGTCAGCTGCCTGTCTAGTATAGGAGGGAGGGGGGGAGGAATATTAGAAGCCACTGTGGAGGCGGAGCTGGCAGGATTACTAAGACGTTAATGCTGGTGTGGGTTCCCCCGCTTTAAGCACCCTGCAACCGCTTGTGCACCTGACAGACAACCACCTGTTAGGTGTAGGAGGTGGGGGAAGTGTATTCGAAGCCATCAGAGAGGCTGTGCCAGCAGCATTACTGCACCTCACAGGTGGTTGTTGGCCATTCCTGATTTCCTCACTGTCATTAGCTCTGTGCAGTCTCCTGTAACTGTTGGGGTTTTTACCTCAGAACACTGAGCTCTGCAGCTGACCAATCAGAGAGTGGGGGTGCAGGGAGGCAGCAGCCTGGCAGCCACATAGGAATCAATGGGTGGAGCACATTTTACCCCTTTGACCCACTTAGGCGTCGAATTTCTAAAAATCGCTTCTTAATGAGCATCCACATCATGGTAGGAGCACTCTCCTTGAATTTCATGTTCCTAGGTCCAGGGGTTTGGCTTGGTCATTGATTTTACAGTGAGGGGACTTTCTTTTATATATAGATAGATAGAATATACTTATGTTCTTCTAGCAGACCATTTTCAAAAAGCTAAACAATATTTCCACTGTGCAAAACTAGAAAAGGTAGATTAAAATGTATATAATTTAGCACAGATATGCGCACTATAGATTCATGCCATAATTTCTTGGCACAAAACTTAGGGATGTGTGTGAGGGACAGACAGAGACAGACAGACAGACAGATAGAGATAAACAGCTATATTCTTAGCTTTAGAAATTCTCACTAAGACCCATTTACATAGATATCATTATCATGATAGAAATCATGATCGTAGCAGCAGTTATATATGGAGATGTTATGGAAGAGTTCAGATGCTAAGCCTCTGAAAATTCTTTGCAAGGGTCAACTGGTGATCTTATGGACATCTGATACTTAAATTCCAAATGTACTGCTGAAAGGCTTTGACAAAGCATAGCAGAGAAGAGGATGGGTCTCCTTTAGAATGCTTACTAAGAGATAAGAGATAAACAGAATAAATGGATGGGATTCAGGACCTAAGTGTTTGGCAAATGTAGTGGGAGGTGTTATCATATGAAGTCTGACATATCAGAGTGTGAAATCATTCCACTTCAAATTCCAAGATGGCTCTTTTAGCAACACCATGTCTACGTAACTCAGTTCAGGACACCAAAGGTCAGGATTTCCCCACAGCTGGTAAACATCCTCACCGTGGAGACACACAAAACAAAACCTAGCCTGAACATTCTTTTTAAAACAGTAAGATCTTTTTTCCCATCTGGTCTTGTTTTGTAATGGCAGCAATTAAGTTTATAGGTATATGATGTGATATTAGTGCAGATAAGCTAATGTAAATTATTTCTTAATGTGGTTGCTTTTAATGGCCATTTTTATGGGGGGTTCCAAGTTATGTACAAGATTTTATTCTACCCTTATTCCATGGAGATCAAGGGGCTTAGAGTTATCCTATTTTTTTCTTCACAGTAATCATGTGAAGTTTACAAATGGTGATTGGCCTGAGGTGGGTATGAACCCAGGTCTCTTTGGTTTAGGGTCAGCATTCCATTTCCTAAACCCTAGTCTCACAACCCTGATCATAAACACATTAACATGGAAGTAAAAATAGGTATGCAAGAACTGCTACCCTTGTGACTAGTTAGCGTTTTTCTGTTGAAAAGTAATTCTATTCTATTAATTGCTATTCACAGGCCTAGCTACATTGGAACATTTCGGGGCCCAGCCCCCCTACTTCCTGTCAAGGCCCCCTGACTTCCTATTTACCCCAGCTGGATTTGTGCCAGGGGCCACAGGCCACAAGACAGTGCCCCTGAGAGTGCGTGCCAAGGGCAATGGATCGATCCAGTGCGACCAGCCAGCGAAGTGGGCGACTTCCTGCTCCCCCCAAAAAAAGACACCAGACAAAGTACTACTCTCAAAGAGTAGAAAGGACGCTGGGGGCAGCGCGACCAACAGAAGCAGCAAGGGCCAGGCTGCGGAGAGGCTGGCGTCGAGGATCCAATGGCAGAGCGAGGCATCTGGATTGTGTTGTTTGCACCCTTCCATCGTCATTGTTGCTGCCATCAGGGCACGCGCTGCCCGCCACACCCTTTAACGCCCTGCCAGCTCTAGAGCAGCACTGCCCTCTGCTCCTGCTCTCCCTGGCCCCTGGAGAAGAAACTCGGCTATGGGGGGGGGAGCTACGAAGCCCCACTTTGCAACCTGAGCTGGGACGACAACGAGGAAGACCCCGCAGGAAGAGTGGCTCCAACCCACCCCAGCTGGTTTCCCAGGCCAGCCGTCGAGGGTCCGAAGCAGCTCCTGTGCTCCTTTGCTAAGAAAGTGCCCAGTTAGCTCTGGCTCCGGTGGTGCATCCCTGGAGCCCCCGGCCCTGCAAAGGCCGGTGCCCTCCAGCGTTCCACCAGCCTGTACCAGCAGGGGCAGAGAGGCACAATGAGTCCCCACGGTCTCACAAACCGCCTGGAGGGGGGCACCTCCGTGGTCAGGCTGCAAACAGGGTGGAGGAGAACCCCCCCCCCAAAACCCAGTGGCACCGGTGCTTTCAGGAGGGACTCGCTGCCCCCTTCTGTGGCTCCTTGCTTTAGTGGAGGGGGCAGTGGTTATGGCAGGGGGGGAGGAAAGGCGAGAACTGCTTAGTTCCATTGGATCCTGGTGCCCCCTTCCCTCTAGCCACCACATGGGAAGACCAACTGGGGCAAGGGCCAGCCAGCCAGCCTACATAAGTTTTTTTTTAAAAGTTATTTTCACTTTAGTGCCCCCTGGCTTTTTAAAAGGCCCCCCAACTGAAAAATCCTGGCTACAGGCCTGGCTATTCACAATATCCTATTCATATAGTATTTCTGGAACATTCTGTTGCCCAAAAAAGAGGGGGAAATTTCACAAAGGTTTGGCTGTACAAATGCTATTAGACAACAATAGGATCTTGCTTTTAAATCACTTGTATGTTTCTGAAAATCACCCTCCCCCCAAATATACAAGGCTGATACATAATTTCTTAGGGTCCAGTACATGTGCTTTCTCCATCAGCATAACCCCATCCCACACAGACAATTTCCCAAGCAATTTCAACAAGCAATTATTTCTGAAATGACATCAATGTAGCCTGGTAAAGAGTATCTGTTTTCTGTCCCTTACACAATCCAGTGGGATACTGCAAGGGTGCCTATCAATTATATTTGTCCAAATAAGCAGACTTGGCCCTGGTTAGTATGTGGATGGGAATTCACCAAGGAAGTCCAGGGTCATTACACAGAGGCAGGCAACGTCAAACCATTTCTGAATGTCTCTTGCCTTGAAAACCCCCTGGGGCCATCACAAGTTGGTTGCAACTTGACGGCACTGTCCACCACCAATTAACCTCAGAAAAAAGATTTATTTTTTTTTTGTTACAGAAGGTATAAATGGGGGGGGGGTTGCAAGGTTTGTAACAAGCAGAACTGGGATTTACAATTTATCTGCCTGGAGAGAGGCTGTTTCCAGAAAAGGCAGAGGTCTGTTACCAGCTGCCCTGTCCCCCTTCCTGCCCCATGAATTAGTTGGCTGAACACAGTTAGATTTTTTATTTGGTAACTTGTATCTGATTTCTTTTGGAAAATAATGGTTTTCTATTGTTGGCTGGCTTTGGGGGGAGTGAGACATTGTAAGTTGAGTGGAGAGAAGCAAGTTTAAAAGGCCCAAATGAATAAATAAATAAATAAATAAAGGCCAAGCTATTATTTCTTTGCTTAGAGTGTGCACCATGAGGGGCAAAGTGTCAAGTCAAATGGCATGAAATAGCTGGCACTGTATACCTGCTGAGGAACAAAACCTCTTTTGAGAACAGAAGTTTCCAAGGGCAAGAACCAGCACATGTTCTTTGACTCAACAAAGCTCATGACATTGTTGCACTAAGCAATTGCAGATAAAATGGTGAGATATTTAGGGAAGGCTAAAAAGAAAATGATACGAGATAAAAGCCATCTGTTCATGACTGGCATTAAGTTACCACTTGGGCTGAAAATCCATGATATTTTAAGGAGGTTTGAGGCAGAACTTGGCTGGAAGAGTGACTTTGGTAAGAGTGTATGAAGCAAATGCAGATGGCAAGTATGACAGAGTCTCTTGCCAATCTGACTGGAACTGACTCTTTGTGAGATCTGGAGGGAGCAGGAGGAGGTGGCTGTAGTGGCAGCAGCTCCAAGTAATCTGATTAGGGAAGGCCCAGTAAAGGTACCTCAGTGTCTACATTCACTCTCTAACTACAGGAATAGAAGAGACTTCTCTGTTTATACAGTCTTCAGGAATATGTAAACAAAGTACAGGTTCCCTGAATTCTGCCTGTACCGGCAAGTGTGTGCAGCACTCCTGGGGTATCATAAACAGCAGCCAGGTGTTACCCAGATGTGTGTTTATTTTATTACTTCCTCTGTAGCACAAGTCTAGCAACTCTCTCAGAGGCTCTGGAAAAATAAGGGATTAACAGAGATGTGGTACTGTGAAAAGAGAAAGATTTTACTTTAATGTGGAAGGAGAAAGAGCCGGGATTGATGTTATTTTAAGGTGACTGTCTAGGGCAGTACTTTCTATGGGACAACAGCAAATAGAAAATGAGTCCCTTCCATATTACTAAATTTCAAAGACAACCAGGAGCAAAAGAAAAAACCCTTAATGTTTCAGGAAGGGAAGTTTCTGTAACAGAAGGCAAGAGGAGTGAAGTAGTGGGGAAATGTGAACTCGGCCCAAGGACAGGTATGACACATGGTATGGCATGACTTATCCGCAGCAGCAAACCATAGCCTGGACATGAAGATTAGGAGTGTGCACCAAGAAAAAAAAATTGTTATAATTTAAAATCCAAGTTCCCACCAGGGTACTGTCATTGCTTATTTTGGGGGGAGGACATTGCTGATTCCGGATTCAAATCCATGTGGTTCTGGAACTAGAGATTAAATTGCCAACATTCGCTGGATTATGGAGAAAGCAAGAGAGTACCAGAAAAAGATCTACATTTGCTTCATTGACTGCGCTAAAGCCTTTGATTGTGTGGATCATAACAAATTATGGCAAGTCCTTAAAGAGATGGGAGTACCAGACCACCTCACATGTCTCTTGGGAAACCTGTATAGGGGTCAAGAAGCTACAGTTAGAACAGGATATGGAACAACTGATTGGTTTAGCAGAGGAAAAGGAGTATGACAAGGATGTATATTGTCCCCTTGCTTATTTAATTTATATGCAGAGTACATCATGCGAAATGCCAGCCTGGATGATTCAGAAGCCAGAATTAAGATTGCTGGGAAAAACATCAACAGCCTCAGATATGCAGATGATACCACTCTAATAGGACCTAAAGAGTCTCTTGCGACTGGTGAAAGAGGAGAATGAAAAGGTTGGATTGAAACTCAACATCAAAAAAACTAAGATCATGACATCCGGCCCCATCACTCCTTGGCAAATAGAAGGAGAAGTTGTGGAAGCAGTGATAGATTTCACATTCCTGGGATCCAAGATCACTGCTGATGGTGACTGCAGCCGTGAAATTAAAAGACATCTGCTCCTTGGGAGAAAAGCAATGGCAAACCTAGAGAGCATAATAAAAAGCAGAGACATCACCCTGCCAACAAAAGTCTGTATGAGAAGGGAGCACTCACTGGAGAAGACCCTGATGATGCTGGGAAAGACTGAAGGTCAAAGAAGAAGGGGACGGCTAGATGGTTAGACAGTGTTATCGAGGCAACGAACATGAAATTAAGCAAACTCCAGAGCACGATGGAAGACAGGAGGGGGTCACAAAGAGTCGGACTCGACTGTGCGACTGAACAACAACAAAGGAGTAACTGCAGCAATCACCAAGTAGGAAACATGAGTAAACACTACAGCAGTGAAATAACGGAGAGTAACTATATACAGCAAGGTAACTAATCATCACAGGCTCTGTGAGATAGAGAATCAGCTACTTTGTTCACAGATACTGTGAAGTGCTCAGTCTCAAAATGGAACTCTTGTAGGCTTAGACGCCATCACAGGACCTTAGAGTTGGTAAGCTTGGTGTCTGGAGCTTTCTTTATACAAGGTTAATACTAGTAAAAATGTAACTATAAAAGATTAATGAGTATAACTACAATAGTTTAATTTCATGGTTTTGAGTATTAATTAAATTTCTTTATAGCTCCTCTAACAGCTTTATCTAATTTATGTAGTTCGTCTGTAGTAATTATAAAAGGCTCTTCACTTATTCTCCAATTCAGTGATTGCCTTTTTATTTATTTAGTTCATCATTTTCACCATAACAGCATATTCTTCCATTTTGTCTCTCCAGCTCTCAAGATTTGGGCAAATTTCAGACTTCCACTTGGCTGCAAATACTAGTCATACCACGGCTAACATGTATCTGAACAGTTCCTGCAGATCTATTTTTATTAGATGGTAAAATTCCTAATAGCATAGTCTGAGGTTTCATGGGAAATTTTAAGTTCAAAAATTTCTGCATTTCAGTATGTATTTCTATCCAAAATTCATTGGTCTTTTTGTAGGACCACCACATATGGTAAAAGGTACCATCCATCTCTTTACATTTCCACCACTCTCCTTTATAATTTTTATCCATCTTCTCAATATCTTCCAGAGTAATATACCAATGATAGAACATCTTAAACCAATTTTCTCTGAGTGCTTGATTCGCTGTAAACTTTATGTCTTTTATCCATAAGCTTTCCCACTGCTAGAGTGAAATGTCATAAAAATTCTGCATCCATTTCACCATGCATGTCTTAACCTGTTCTGTTTTTGTATCATATTGAAGTAGAAGTTTATAAATATTTATGAAAATAAAGGTGAGTGGTGGCGCAGTGGATATATCCCACTGCTTAATAAGTAACTTCTGAACTACTGTTAGTTCTAGCCCCGCGCTGGTGTGAGCTGCCAGCCTGTGTCCCTAGCTCATCATCTACCCAGTGATTTGAAAGCTTCGGCAAGTAGATAAAATGGGTACCACTCCTTAGAGAGGGTGGGCACACCAACCCCCCCGCGGGGGAGGTGTTAGCCGACAGTGGAATGTCCTGCTGCGAAGACTGGAAGCCATGAAAAATCTCTATTGGCATCAAGAAGCCCAGCAGTGGGCTGATCCAGCCAGGTGGTGGCAGTATGGTGCTGTGACATGAAGAGTCCTGAAAGCCTGACGTCACCAAGCCGGCTGACTGAAATGCCAGTCGGAACACGACAAGTCCAAAGGCAGAGATGAATCCTCCATCATCTGCAAGTGTGTGTGGAATTAAAAGAACTATATGTTGTTCTCCCTACCCCTTATAAACATTGTTAGTCCCACATCTCAAAGAGTAACTGTAAATCGCTCAGAGCCTGTAGGAGTGCAGGGTGAGCGATCAATAAATCGAAAGATTATTATTATTATTATTAATATGACCTACAAGATGTTCTTTTTAAATTCATTATTATGTTTTCACCACTCTGTAAGTTACTAGCTAAGGAAAGCAAGTGGGTGTTACTCTTGATGTGGCCCCTCCTGGGATAACACAGCTGCCATTCCCCAGTCAGAAGCATCAGTTGTGAAGACAAAGGGTCTAGTGAAGTCTGGAGACCTCAGAACTGGACAGGTAATTAGAGAGTTTTTTAGTGCATTGAAGGCCTGGCTGACATTGTGCTGTCCACTGCAACCTCTCAGGCCTTTTCTTCCCAATGAGATCTATTAGCAGCAATGCTAACTGACTGTAGTTTACAAACTTCTGATAATATTCAACCAACCCTAACAAGGACCAGACTTATGTCTTCATCTAGGGTATGGGCCAGTCTCAAATGGCCTCAACTTTGACTTGTCCTGGGATGACAGTTCCTTGCCCTACTTTATGTCCAAGGTATGTTACTTGATGGAGGCCAGTCTGGCACTTCTTAGCCCTCAAGGTGAATCCAGCTTCTTTTATCCTCTCTAACACTATTCACAGGTATCCAAGATGTTGCTCCCATGTCTGTGATAATACAGTAATGTCATCCAAGTATACAATGGCAAAATCCTCCCTCTGGAGCTTGATGATGGCCCTCTGGAAGGTGGCAAAACATTGGATTCATAAATTCCTTTATAGGTCACAAAGGCAGGTTGCTCCTTAGCCTGCTCATTGAGTTCTAGCTGCCAATAGCCTCTGATGAGGTCAAAGGTGGAGGTGTACCTAGCTGGAACTAGTTGGTCCAGCAAATCATCTATACGGGGCATCAGATATTGATCAGGCCAGCTTATCTTGTTGAGACACCTATAGTCCATGCAAAAATGGACTTCCCCATTGGGTTTGTTGACTAGCACAACCGGTGATACCTAAGCACTCTCAGAGAATCTGATTACCCCCATCACCAACATTTCAGCTAATTCCTTATTGATGGCCTGCTGCTGAGTATGGGGAACCCTACGGGCCTGTTCAGCCACAGGGGGCCCATTCATCATAAAAACAGAGTACATTGCAATTTGGGAGTGACCAGGCAGGGCAGAGTACAATTCAGCAAACTCAATACACAGTTGCCTAACTTCTTCCCAATGGTCTCTAGACAATAAGGGACAGAACATAATCTCCTCCACTCACCCTTTGTCACAGCTTCCTGCACACATTTCTTCAGGATTCCCAAAACTCTCAGCCAATTCTGAGATAAGGTGGCAAACAATGGCTTCTCAAGAGCAGTATAGCTTCAAGGCATTGGCATGGTAAACTTGGGATGGGAGATCTGTGTCTGGGAATTCAACCAAACAATTCATTTCTCCCAGGCAACTCATAATTTGGAGCAGTCCCTCTCAGGCATCTTCCATTTTGTTTGTCTTCACTTGTTTTAAAACCATTACCAGATCACCTGTGCTGTAGACCTGCCCTCTGGTATTCACATCATACCAAGCTTTCTGTTTTCATTTTGTTTCCCCCAAGTGAGTATGAGCTAGGACCAATGCCTCTCTTAGGTGATTCTGAAGCTTATCAACAAAGTCCAAAACATTGGTCCCTGGAGAGGGTATTGAGCCCTCCCAATGGTTTGCATCAATTCCAGGGGCCCACGTGCCTCCCTTCCATAAACCAGTTTGAAGGTGGAGAATCCTAAACTAGGGCGTGGGACAGACCTATATGCAAAGAACAACTATTGTAGAACTAAATCCCAATTATTTGAATGGGCAGCAACAAACTTCTTAATCATTTCCTTTAGAGTCCCGTTGAACCTTTCCACTAAGCCATTCGATTGGTGGTGATACAGGAACGTTACCAGATGCTGGACCCCATGGCTACTCCACAATTTCTCCATTCCAGCATCCATGAGAATCTCTAAAGGCCAGCCCACCCTGGCAAAAACATCTGCAAGGGCTTGAAAAATAGTATTAGCATCAATACGGCTAAGTGCCACTTAGTGTAGTTGTCCAGAGTTAGAATGTACTGTTTTTCCCTTTGGGTCTTGTTAGGTAGCAGTCCCAACACATCAATAGCTACCTGTTGGAAGGGAATGTCGGTAAGCAGTAAAAACTGAAATGGGGCCTTATTCTTGTCTTGAGCTTTCCCCACCATTTGACACAAGTCACAGGACTGGACAAACTTGCTAACATCCTTACCCATCGCTTCCCAACAAAATTGTTTCCCAGATCTTGGTCCTCCTCACTCCAGCATGACTACTAGGATGATCATGAACTAGGCTCATAAGCCAGAGGTGATATTTATTCAGTACCACTTGTAGCCAGTGTGTTTCCACTCATTCTTATGGCCCGATCGAAGGTACTCCTGATACAGCAAACCATGATCCAACAACGAAGCTTGAATGGAGGGTTTCAGTTAGAGGGCAGTTTTTCAGTGCTTGTTGGTGGACTTCTCCAAGGCTCATATCCTCCTCCTGCTCCTTCTAGAAAACAGCCATGATCACTGGAGGAGACTCTAATTCTCCCTGGGATGGGATCTGGAGGGGTTGCTGAGGCTACTTCTCCTCTAGGCTGTTTTTGTGACTGGCTGTGGGTTAACATGCCTATGAAGTTCTTGGTCCCCATGCTGAGATCTCTGAAAATTGCACATATACATCCCCCACCGGATTGATCCCAGCTTCTGAAGGCTCCGATCACTGTTGTTCTTCTTTCCATTGGAGTATGTGTTTGGCCAAGTCTTCCCCCACTAACATAGCCACCAGCAATGCTCCCTCTAAGCTGTGGAGTCTTGTGAGCAAAAATTCTACTTTGTGAGCTACTGTTATTAAAGTTGTGAGCAAGCAATTTGGCTACTGCATAAATTAGGTTGCTCTGGAGCCATCCTTCCTTAGCGAAGACAAAGATGTGTGAGCTGGAGGCTAAAAACTGTGAGCTAGCTCACACTAACTCAGCTTAGATGGAACACTGGTCACAACCCACATACTGCCCACCATAACTGGCCAGAGCCAATGTAACCAGCCATGGAATCATGCACTATGGACAGAAGAGTCTCTGGGACATCAATACTGGGCAGACACAAGTCTTCCCAGGGGGCTCTGTATGGGGATTCTGGCATTTTTGCTGGGAACATGGCTACAGGAAAGTCCAGATTCTGAGTGGATGCAGATGATGCCATGGCTCCCCTCTCTGAAGGCAGCCATGTTCTTCCACACCACCCAACATCCATGGGATATGACCAGTGACAATTCTACGAGTCATGGAATTGTACACCATGCTTGGAGGAATTTCTGGGATGGTGACGTCTGGGTGGAGGGGGCCACTTCAGGGGCCACTTCAGGGAACTCCCAGGTTGGGTTGCCAAGTGTTTCCACATACAGGGACACCAGTCCAACCTCTTACCAGCACACCACTGGCTTCACCACAACTCCTTCTCCCAACAACCATCATATTAGTGATGAGAGCACCGCATCCCATGCTCATTTGTCCACCAGAAAGCTTGGTGAAAACCACGCTGAGTTGATCCTAACTGTGCTGCGTGCGGTCCCAGAAATGGGTACCAGAGCATGCAAGAAATGGGCAGTCATCAGGAGGCCCGATGGGAAGACCATCACCAGCTCCCCACCAGCCCTGGCAGGGAGTTGTGTGGCTGACCATCTGGTGACTGTCTCTGTGCTTGGTGGCTCCTTCTGTTGAATATGAGGGAAGCCACGGCCATATCTTCCCACTCAGTCTGCAGGCAATGTGTTTTCTGTGGATGGCCCAGCCTTTCCTCAATGCCTCCCAAAGGGGGGAGGGGGTTCCAAGATGGCTACCCTCTTCCATGGCAGTCGGGGGCTGCTCTTCCACCCCTTCTGGCTACCTGAATACCAGTTTCTACCGAGTCATCCTCACCACGGTAGGATGTTGCTCAAGTAATGTTCCATGGCTTAGTCTGACAGCAGGCCATGACACACCCCTCCAGCCCTCTTCATCAAAGTTCAGGCAATGTGAATACTGGGGATGTTCAGGACTTCTTTTTCCATCAGGTGGTTCCCATTGTGCTTTGTCATTCTAGCGGTGGTTCGATGGTATGTGATCCTGAAATATCATAGAGGTGATTTATCTGTGTTCTTGGCATCATGTGTCATGCAACTGTGTTCTTGGCATCATGTGTCATGCGACTGGCCACCCACTGCTGGCCTCTGTGCCCAATGATTCCTCCTGCCAGCCTTGACTGACAAGAGGTCAATGCCCAGTCCTCTGACCCCATGCCACTGCAGCATCCCCCTGCCGGCACTTGATCACCTGGCAGTGCAGGATTCTCTAGTGGTGGGAGGCCACCTGACACCTTGTCCTCGTTGAGCTCCAAGGGACAGCAGGACATGCCACAGCTGTTGCTCCATTATATCTTCATCCCATATACCTCAAACACCCATAGAACCACACCCTTGCTCCTTCTTGGGTTCCATTGCTGACAGTGTTCCAGTGTAGCTCTTCCCAAGACATGGAAAACATGTGAGGCTGTAATCAATGAATGTACTGCAGCCTTGTGTGACAATGTGGTCCCTCCTGTCAAGTTCCAAACCCTGTCAACATGGTAACCAGCCCATGCCAATGCCTCCCAGGAAGTCATGCTGTCATGCACCGTACAGCATTCCCATCGAGGGGAGGCATGGACCATTTCATGTCAGGTCACCTGCTGGCAACGTGACAGGTGTCTCGATGGAAGTCCCCCATGAAGTTCTGTTGAGGATGATGATGGTCGGATGATGTCCCCATGTAGGGCAAGCTGCATTCTTCCAGCCTGCCTTTCAGCACAAAGAGGTCCACATAACTTGGCATGATCCTTCACCAGACATGAGACACGCTTTCTCCTCACTGTCAATCTGATGGCTGCACAACCCACTTGCCCAGGACTTACAAGGGTTTTCTGTATCCTTCCTCCAGCGTGTCCCTCACTGTCATGCAGTGACTCTAGCCCTCTGGAGTCATCCATCTGCTGCCACTGTGATAGCTGCCCATCACCTGGGGTTGAACATGCAGTTTGTTGCAGGTCCCTGGCAGTGTTGCCAGTGATGATGACTTAGCTCATGGTGGGGTCTGTGCCACTCACCGTGATCACCATTCACCCACGATTTTCTCATTATTGAATTTTCATTAAACACAGCATTAGGGCACCATGAATGTTGGGGCGCTAGGTGACATTCCACCTGTGGTTGGATTTCCTTTTACCCCACTCAGGGCCTAAAATTTGTTGGCAGGGCACATTACTGCTTCCTTGTGGTTTCTTCACTGGCCACAGCTGTTCTCCAGCGTGCTAGCAATGTGATAAACATCCAGGGGAGAAATCCTGCAGAAATGCTCTTTCCACATAGGATCAGGTCACCCCATGGCAACGACCCCAAAGCTCACCTAACACGATGAACTGTGAGCTGATTGATCATCTACCCTCTTGTGGTTTCCTCTTGCCTGGTGGCTATGTGATACCTGGGTGGTGCTTTTTCAAGCTAGTGTCTACTGGCACACCCAGCTCCAGAATTTTTCACTCCCTGTGAGTCCGGGTGCTGTGGGTCACAAAGTGGAATGCTCTACCATAGCCTTTTGTTCCTCCCTCTGGCAACATGATTACCGGTGAGGGAAATTATGCATATGTGTGGCATACCTGTCCATGTGGATCATCTTGTCCTGCTGCCAGCAACCTTCCATAGTGGATGTCTGGGGTTCCCAAAGGCACCAAGCTATAAGCTACTGGAAATCTCCCAAAGTATAGTCTCCTAGCTGGTTCACTACCACTGCCTGGGCTTGCCCCCCATCTCCTGATATGCATGTCCCATGATTCCCCCTCCCATAGTGGAGAGTGATCTGGAGCTGAATGCCTGTGGCTTAAGCAGGTCTGCTCTGTACTGTCAAAAACTGGTGCTGGACAACTCTCCCAAAAGCAGTTTCCTGGAGGCACCCACTACTTGGACCTCCCAAACCTGACATGAACATAACATCAGATAGGTGGAGAGTCACCCCAGGTAGGAACTGTGAAAGTTGGAGGCCTTTAGCTCAACCGAGTCAGTTTTTATCATTCCCAAACCAGCGAGGATGACATCCCATTGAAAACCATTGTCTTGGGTGACCTTTTTGGGGGGTCTGTAACTCAGCCCCCCAAAGTCCAATGTGGACCAAACTTGATGGGCATGTGTCAGGTTCCCTGTCAAATCACTCTCCATGCACACTTTCTTTGGTGAAAGTTTTATTAGAAGATATGAGATATTCAGGGTTCAAACTTCTTGTCAGAACTGGGGTACCAAGGCAGGAAAAGGTGCATATAGTTACTATCCCACATTCCATTCATACACGTCAGCACTACTACAAAGACCATGAAAGATATACAATCTACCACTAGCCAAACACAGACTCTTCTCCAAGGACACTTCCTGTGTGAAAAATGTTTCTGGGGCAGTATGGAAGATTTACTGAAGCTAGCCTCCCTAACTCCTATGAGCATTTACTCCCCCCCTCAGGAATACAATGGCAGGTGATAAGGGCACAGAGAAATATACGGCGGGGTGCAGGGACCAAAGAGAAAAGCATCAGGGTAGAAATACAACAGGTACAGTGTGTCAAATGCCCAAGTCTGACAGCATGTCAAGGAGAGTGAGCTGGAGACACCCTGTGATTTTGGAGCCTCAAGGCCTCCCAGACCAGTTTGCAAACCAGGCAGTGGTTCAGTTTAGAAAATGGTCTGGGAACCAGCATTTTCTGGTCTGTGCCCATCCCTAGTACTGGCTGTATACCTGAAGACTGGAAACAAGCAATTGTAATACCCTTAAGAAAGGGAAGATAGATAATCCTCCAAATTACAGACCTATCAGCCTCCTTAGCTGTATCAGTAAAATTTATGCGAATCGCCTACTGGAGAAATTTAAATGCTGGCTGGAACAAGACAATATAATTGCAGAACAGCAGGCAGGTTTTTGGGCAGGAATAGCCACATTAGACCATTGCTTGGTCATACAGCATCTGATTGAAAAATATATATCAAAGACTTCCGGTCAACAGCGTGGCAATGGCAGCCACTACTCCCGAGCCTCGGGAGAGTGGCTAGCACATCAGCGGTTTGGAGGGGGGCTACAGAAGTGGCCTCTCCACGGAACCCTGGGCAAGGGTTCCTAGCCAGAGGGCTTTTAAGGAGTTGGCTCTTTGGCGGCAGAATGCCATGGAATTGAGGCGCTCCTTCACCCTAACGGTTCTACCGCTGGTGGCCGAATGGCGCAAGCTAGGCTGATCAGGGCAAGCGGAGGAGATCGGGCGAGATGCGACAACTGAGGCGAGGCTGCAGGCAGCCGAGGATGAACGTGAGTTCAGTGCAAGTGATTTAAGGAAGAAATGGCGAATTCCCTGCCCCTTTGTCTCACTGGTTTGGAGGGAGTTCCCCCCCCCCACATGAGCAGCAAATAGAAGAAAAAAGGTGAGGCGCAGAGGAAAAGAGAAAAGCAGTTTGGTTTTTGAGAGACTTACCAGAATGGATTTCACGCATAAGCGAATTTCAGAGGTGGTGAAGGAGCGGTTGGTTCCTGTAAACAATAATCCAAGATGTCGGGCGTTGGGAAGAAGGTGACGAAACTGAAACCTTCGGGCAGTCAGAGTCCAGAGGAGGGGCCAGATGCCATAAGACTACTAGCGGATACGCTCAAGCCAGTCATGGATCAACTCGCTGGTATTAACCAGCAGTTAGCCGTTTTAAATCAGACGATGGCAGCACAACAGCTCCAAGTGGCAGAAACGGTTAAACAAACAGAGCAGATGATTGCAGAAGTGAAGGAGATGCACTCCAAACACAGAAAGTTGAAGAAAAGAATGGATCAAGTGGTGAATAAGCAAAACTATCAAGAATATAGGCTTTTGTCCTTGCAAATGGAAAAAGCTAATATGATCCTCAGTTTTCAAGGGGTGCCAGAGTCTTCGAAGGAAGATTTAAAGAAGCTCCTTAGTGATCTTCTCGCACCAGTTGTAGGCTTAAAAGTGGAAGAAATTATGCACGACATGGAAGCAGCGTATAGGGTGTATTCAAACGACACCAAAAAGAATAGCCTACCTGGTGAAATATCAGTCAGATTTTCAAGAAGACAAACTAGGGACGCAATTTTACGAGCAACTTCGGCAGCTCCATTGAAAATGGGGAACGACAGTATCAAGGTTCTAAAGGACATACCATTCGAGATTCGTCAGAAGCGGAAAAGTTATAAGGACTTGACACTCTTTCTACAAACTAACCAAATTAGATACAAATGGGTAGACACTCTTTCTACAAACTAACCAAATTACAAACAAATGGGTAGACCCGGAAGGAGTGGTCTTTAAGATGAATAATAAGAGAGAGAAGATCGATTCTGTGTTTAAAGCCAAGGAATTTCTCAAACGTCACCTGGGGACTAAAGAAGATGGCAAAACTGGTTCGAGTGGCTCTGTTCCCTCCGAGACGGACGAGGACCTGGCGGCAGAAGAAAGCGCTGATGCCCGAAGACCAGCTTATTTACTTAGGGACAGGAAACTTAAGTAAAGGCAGAAGGACTCTGAAATTGGCCTTTATGAAGCGAGTTTGAGAGATGCTCTGGAATACTCTCATAACAATTAATCAGCTAATTTTGAGACAGG
Organism: Gekko gecko; assembly: GCA_029375565.1. NCBI lineage: Eukaryota > Metazoa > Chordata > Lepidosauria > Squamata > Gekkonidae > Gekko > Gekko gecko. The sequence continues at coordinate 279,513,720 of JAPDNY010000001.1, forward strand.
GAAAGTTAGACAGGAACTCGCGGTATTCATGCATGCTAACTGTGTTGTAACATAGATACTAACAGGGTGGAATGATCTCCTACTCTTGGGTTTTTAGTTTAGTGTGGGTTTGCTTTTCTTTCTCCCTTAGTGTTTAGTTCCCCCTCCTTTTTTCTTTAGTTTGTAGTCTATATAAAATGCAAATAAATAAAAAATCCCCTTCGGGGTTGTTGTTTTTTTTTAAAAAAGAAAAATATATATCAAAGAACTCTGTATCGTTATACAATGCATTCATAGATCTGAAAAGAGCATTTGATTCTATCTCAAGGGCTAAATTATGGGGAAAGCTAGAGGCAACATCTATTGACCAAGGACTCCTTTACCTAATTTGAACCTTATATACCAATACTTCCCTTAAGGTTCAATGTAATAGGAAGGGGCACTTATCAAATGCTATTAAAATATCAAAGGGAGTAAAGCAGGTTTGCTTGCTAGCCCCATTACTATTCATTGCCTACATCAATAGTATGGTTAGTTGCATAAGCAGCCTTGATTGCCATCCACTTAAACTATCAGATTGTAAAATCTCAGTATTACTGTATGCAGATGATACTGGAATTCTTTCCAGAACTCCAGTGAGTATAAGGAGAGCCTTAAAGGTGTTTAACCAATTTTTCAGGGACAATAACTTAATAATAAATTGCCAAAAAGACTAAACTGATGATTTTTAGTAAAAAACTGAAATGGAGGGGATGGAGTATTATGGACAGAAAATTGAACAAGTTACTAGTTTTAAGTATCTAGGCATGATCATATAAGCATCTGGTGCAATGAAAGCTCACTGTGAACACAGAGTAGGAATAGGACAAAAGTCAGCTCAAGCTATAGCCAAATTTTTACACACCAAGGGAGGGCAATACATTCCAGCAGCCCTCAAATTCTTCCAGGCTAAAATGCTACCTCAACTCCTGTACAGAACCTTACTAGGGCCCCCACAACCTTATTTTGCTCCCCTAGAATGATTAAAGTCAAAATTCTTAAGAACAATTCTTCAGCTACCCAGATGGGTCTCAAATGCAAATCTGAGACTGGAGACAGGCACAATTAAAGTATCATCTAGGGCATGCTTAGCCTCCACTAATCTATGGCTAAAATAAAACTATGGTCCTAAGGAGCTTACCCCCCCTTATTCTTAGTGACAGCTTTCAATTTGCACGGGGAAAGGCAATAACTGATGATTTGGTAAACATGGGATTCTCTCCCCATTCGATTTTGAAAATAGGATTTGAGCAAGAGAAAGCTTTGATAAAGTAAATGGTCTTAGACATCGAGTGGCTGTGTGATGTAGCGAGGTCACCAGCTTTTCTAGCATCACAACAAAACAGATATAAAGTCAACCCTGCAGAATATTTATTCCAGCTGGAGATCCCCAGCCATTGGAGGGCACAGGCCCGTAGCCAGGATTTTGTAAATCAGGGGGCCTTTAAATAAATTAGGGGGCACTGACATCACAAAATAAAAAAAGAAATAAAAATAAAATTGTAAAAACCACTTTTGCAGCATTCCACCTGGCTTGCCAACATGGGGAAGCAAGCCACACTTGGGGAAGGGGAAGGGGCAGTGGTGGGGAGTCCTCCAGGTAGGCCAGAGAGTTGGAGGTCCTCTGGGTGGTCCAGAGAGCCGGGGGACTGGCTGGAAGTCAGGGGGCCAGGCACCGAAATGCCCCACTGTAGCTACAGGCCTGGGAGGGCGTTTACTCTTGCCAGATGACAAGCCCTCCCAACAGCGGTAGTAGCAGGGCAATATAAAAAGATTCCTTTGAATGAAAGACTGTGCCCGTGTGGCAGAGGTGAGATAGAAACAACAGGATATGTCCTCCTCCACTGCCCCTTTTATCAAAAGAGCTGTTCAAAGTATATTTCCCCCCTGCTCAACAGAAATCCTGAGTGTTCAAATCTTGGATAGGTTAAATTGCTGCTTCTGGGAGAAAACCTGCAGGTGACTGCACTTTGTGCGAAATTTTGTGCAGCAGCCTGCAAAACTTGACAGAACATCTGAGAAAGTATGGAGACATGAAGTATGACACAAGTCAATTTAATATATATAACGTTTTATAAACTTTAAGTCTTAAAAGGTAATACTCCTTTATTTAATTTATTTTATTTCACATTGATTTCCTTAAAGTGACACCAAGGAATATATTCCAGGTCGAAATCAGGAGGAGTTGGGAACCCACCGGAATCATATGGTGTGTGCTAGTGCTCGCTTTAGGGCACTTACTTAGAATGTGCCCCAGCTCATTGGAGGCATAACACCGGGGTGCCTTACAATCTCCTGTTGGCAACTACACACTTGGAGAATCAGGACGCTGTTGCTGGGCCATTCCTCCCCTTACTTCTGGCTACTCCCCTGACCATGGTAAGAGCTTCGGAGGTTCTCAAAGGCATCAGTCATGATTGGTGATGGGTCTCTGCCCTCCATATGCCTCAGCCAGATGCTCCGCCCACTGTCAAGCTTCTTGGAGGGTGGAGGGGCTCTTGTCTATAAGCAAGCATCTAATGCACTCAGGAATGAGAGTCAAGAACTGATTGATGCACATTAGAGCCTTTACATCAGCTAGGGTCTTAACAACAGCTACTTCAATCCATAGATCATAAGCTTCCCCAGGCAATACATTAACTCTGGGTAGGACTCCCTGTTATCAGGCTCCTTCTTTGGAAAACCCCACTTTCTCACACACTCTCTTTTTCAATGGCTTGTAGACTATCCTCTCTTCACTTTCCATGTGTCCAGACATAGAGGCCAGAACTCCACTCATTTGAAGTCTCAACTTCTCCATGTACAATTCTGGGGGGAATTTGTAGTCAATGAAAACCTGCTCAAAGTTTTGCAGGAATGCTTCAATGTCTTCCCTTACTTTGTATAGAGGATTTTTAAGGTATCCCCCTTTGCAGCAGCATCCAGAGGGAGAAGCCTCTTACCAGTCCTTGCAGGCTCAATGTCATGTGCCAGCTTTATTTTTTTTCTCATCCCAGCTCCATCCTAGCTGCATTCTCTTTCTCCTCTCTCCGCAGCAGTTTTCTTTCCAGCTCCATCCTAGCCACATTTTCTTTCTCCTCTCTCTGCAGCTGGGCTCTAACTCCACCTTGAGTCTGGTCTTCTCAAGGTCTGCCTGCTTAAGTTGCAGTTGGAGCTGTAAGATACCTTCACTCAGGGGTGTCATCACTTGGGATGTGGTTGCTTCAACCAATGGTGCACCTGTAGTCGACATTAGTTCAGCAGTCTACTTTCAGGTTCTGCTCTTAGGAAGAGGAGTGTCCTTGGATTTTTCCTTTCCAGATTGGAGGAATATGGACTGCCTATCTCTAGACTCACTACTGTTGACCTGACAACTACAAAAATAAACAAAACTTTACCAGTACCTTTACTGAATTCTTGCACGCCCTAGCAAGCAACCTAGGAAAACATGTTCATCTATAAATTCTCCTTCAGAAATAGGCACCTAGGCCCACTGAAAGTTGAAACAGAAAACAAATTTATCAGAATAAACAGGCAGGGGTTGGAAAATTATATTTGCAACTGAACTTTGGGTAGGTTTGGTAAAGAGAGGTTAAAATATATATCCAAAACTGCTTTTATACAGCACTAGAGATGTTTAGTGAGTTATTTTCCCTGGTTAATTTTGGCTTGATGCTGTTAGAGATGTTTCACTGCTTTTACTGTGATACAGAGTTTACTAGAGTCCCTTTTCTTTTGAACTTGTTACTGGATGGTCACATAGACTTAAGATTGTATTATGCTTTAATCCTATGTTTTTGCTAGACTGTTGGTTTGGGGGTTCTCCTTAAGAGCAATAACCTCTTTTGACTTGCTTGAGGGACCGCTGTGCCTCCTCAAGCCTTTTGTCAAATCCCTATCTTCCATAGGAACAGTCTCTGTAAATAAGCTTCCATATTGAGAATGACTAATTCTCGACTCAGGTAGTATTTCTGTTTTTCACATGAGGAGATTTCTCTCCACTCCTTGAATAGGTGAGATTCTGATACTTCTGTGCCAGACTCACTGTTTCCACCCTAAATCTGTTATTCTGTATTACTCCAATTTTTTTAAAATTTATGTGACCATTTCTACATTTTATTACACTTTATGCCATTAAAGGTATTAAGTACGAGACTTAAGACCAAACACTTTTAAACACTTGGCCTTGGAATGGCCCAGCAAAATCAAGATGCAACCTTGACCAAGGTCTGTGTGGCGTTTCCCAGTGTTGTATGGGAGCCTGAGGGAGGCCTGGCCTGGATTGCTGGCATGTTTGACATAGTTTTATCCACTCCTCTATGTCATGGTCTATATGGGGCCACCAAACATAGCTCCGGGCTAGAGCCTTCATTCTGACTATGCCCATCGGATGACCCTCGTGTAACTCTTCCCAAACCCTTTCTCTCAAATTGGGGGGAACCACCACTCTATTTCCCCATAACAAGCAACCCTTATGCACTGACAGTTCTTTTTGTCTCGAGCAGTATGGTTGAAATTCAATAGGCACCCGATCCGCCAGCCACCCCCTCTACACCCAGTTAAGTACATGGGCGATTGTGGAGTCTTTGCTGGATCCTGCTGCGATGTCAGAGGCATGCACAGGTGGCTGAGGAAGTTCTTCAATGGCCAGGACTTCATATGCAGGAGCAGGATCAATAGCCGGACCCAGAATTGGACACCGGCTCAAGGCATCAGCATGCCCAATAGCTTTTCCCGGCCGGTGGATAAGGGTAAAGTTGTATGCTGCCATAAACACAGTCCAGCGCAGCATACGAGGTGACAAACCTAAGGGGTCTGACGGTTTGGCATGAACAGCCCAAGACGTGGCTTATGGTCGGTGACCATGAGGAACTTACGCCCATATAAAAAATCGTGAAACTTTTTCACACCAGCGACTAAGGCAAGTCCCTCTTTGTCAATTTGGGCATAGTTCCTCTCAGCAGCAGTCAAAGTTTGAGAATAGTATGCCACAGGCGCTTCCCACCCATCCACCATTACATGGCTAAGAACGGCGCCAATGCCAAAGGGGGAGGCGTCTGCAGCCAGGACCAACGGTTTCTGTTCATCATAATGTGTTAGGACAGTATTAGACGTTAACAAGTCCTTAATAGCCCTAAACGCTCGGTCCTGCTGTGTCCCCCAGGCCCATTTGCCCCCTTTAACCAATAGCTGATGTAGAGGCTCTGCTATAGATGCTTTATGCGGCAGAAACGCATGATAAAAGTTCAAGATTCCTAGAAAGGATTGCAGCTCTTTTTTCTTCAGTGGCCATGGCGCTTTCTGTATCCTGATGACTTCTCCCTGTGGCTTCATATAAGTACAAAATAGCAATCACTTCTCAGCTTGTGAACCATGAGCAGAATGTGAGCCAAAGGGTCAGGTATTCAAGTATTCCTGAGATTGCTTCTGGGAGAGACAGAAGATTCCCCATAATGCAAACTTCTTAAGGTAATGCTAAATGCTAAATAAGATTTCAAGTCAGAATAAAAAAGAAACACTGTCTAAGGTAGCCAAGTCTCCATCATCCTTTCCATTTTTTAGTTAGATTAGGAAGTTGGTTATGCATTCAGAACTGGATTAAGTTTTGATGGACTTGCAGTTGCACAACCTTAAATCTGTTGAGGAGGGAATTAATTAAATTCTGTGTGTACTGTATGCAATAGTTCATATGCTTTGCATGACTTTCCAACAAAGGAATCAGCTGTAATTTTTCGAAATAAAACTGTATGGCTGACCATTGATGAAGACATCTAGTCAAAACATGTGTGGCCTTATATCTTACAACTGACAAGAGGAGAGTTTTATATGTTACTTACTATACATTTACCAAATGATATTTATTTAGTTAGTTTAGAACTGATTGTATTTGCAGTCATTTGCTTTTTACAACTTTTCTTCTTTCCTATCTAAATAAATAGCCTATGCAACTTAGTGGAGTTCTGAGGTGAGCCTGCCAGCAATCCCATCCCCCTGAGCCAATCAGTCCTGGGATAGTGAACCTGGCAGGCCACAATGAGGTTCCTGCTTCAGCAACTTTCTGTAATCCACAGACTATGAAAGACTGGTTCAGGTAACTCACACACACAGTGCACTCTTTGGACACACAGAATTAAAACATCAATAATTACTGCTTGAGGAGTGGAGAAAGAGTGGGATCACCCAAGTGAGGCAGCCTTTGATGGACGTGGTTTCCTCCTCATTGGCTTTCCAAGAGGTCCCTAGACTTGGATTGCCAACATCCAGATGGGGCCTGGAGATCTCCCAGAATTAAAACTACAGCAATCAGTTCTTCTGAAGAAAATAGGGGCCTTGGACTCTATGGCATTCATCCCTGATGAGCACCCTTCCTAAACTCTGCCTCCCCTGGCTCCATCACTAAATCTCCAGGAATTCCCCAGCATGGAGTTGGCAACCCTATCCTAGGCACCCTCTTTGGGGGTAAAGGATTTATCTACAGCAGACATTGCACATCAGAAGTGTAACAAAGCTTGGTTTTATCAAATCCAAGCCTTGTCTTTTCTGCCTTCATTCCTAAATTAGAGAAACAGCATGCACAACAGATCCCCTAGAAATATTACCCGCAGGTTCCATTACATGGAAGTGTTTTTAACTGGTTTCCACATCATGTGAATTGTCCCTTATTATCCTCTCTTTATGCAGATGTAAGGGGGAAGGTGTGAGAATTTAAACTGGGGAGTTCCCAGTTCAGTAACTGATTCTCTTAACCATTACCCTACCTTGCATTCCTCTGAACAGTGAGGTTGCAGAGAGAATGATAAACATCAAGACACCCCACCCCAAATGCCAGCAGTAAATTTTTCTGTGAGTTTTAAAGGGCCTCTGAGGGATCATTCTTCTGAAGCTCGTTTGTTGTACAGTCAAGATGAACTAGCTGCAAAATGAAAAGCATGGTGGTTTGTATGTTTGCCTAGGCCTGCAAAATCCCTAGAGCCATTCCTTGTGGAAGCTCAGGGGCTGACAGAAGATTATGTCATTCTGCTCACTTTAACCTGTGCTGCGCTCGCACTGTGGCAAGTCAGCATTTTTGCATGAAATAAGGAACCAGCAGAAGAAAAGCTGGGGTGGGGGGGGAGTTTCCTTCTTATATGTTTTAACAGGACTGAAACACAGTGAAGTGTGGGGGCTGTAATTCCATGGAGGGCTCCAAATGACATTAAACAAACCTGTCAAATACCTGTCTTAGTGGATTAACAAACTCAATATCTCCAACTGGGCATGGATTACTGCTGAAATTGTGTTCCTTTCAACTTGTGGCAGTCACTGACTTCTAAAGAAAAGAAATACATCGTAATGCATTATAAGCTGATTATCTAATGAGGAAAAATAAGAATGGAAGAATTTAAAATGAATGATGATGGTGGTAGCAATTGCCCAACAAAATAAAAGAAGAAGGAATAAGTCAATTTGGATATGTAGGCTGTGATCCAAGGTCCACAACAGGAAAGGCTTTATATTTAAATTAATAAGGCTCACGTCAATGTAACTGAGTGGGTTTAGGACTCTAGTCACAGCCATATGTCTAAATTTAATTTTTAAATGAGAGGCTACGTACTCAAGTTTATCCAGAAATTATATCTGTGGATTCCTTACCCTGATTCCAGAAAAGAACCTAAAATGTATTTTTCTGGTTCAGACTGAAGGCACATGGAGTTCAGAGTTTTATCTTCCAAGGTAGCCACTCAGATGCTTCTGGAAGCTTCCAAAGCAAGGCATGAAGTAAGGGAGTGCTGTTTCCCTGCTTTTTGCCTCCAGTGTTTGCTGGTCAGAGCTACAAGGTCTCTGAATATTGAAATCCTCTTTTAGCTACCGTTTCTGAAAGCCATTGATTGACCAGTCCTCTGTGAAGTGATGTATTTGAAGTATGGGACTTATTTTGTTTAATAAAGTAAAGAAACTGTGCCCATTCACTGGCTTTTGCTTATTATGCATTCACATATTCCAGGAGCTGGAGATTAAAAACAGGTTCTGGGGCTCCCCCAGGAAATTCCAGGTAATGGATCAAAAAGCACTGATTTAAAAAGTTAACTGGCTATTTACATTAGTTGTCCCTAATGACTCTCAATACTAGTGCCATACGTTTGTCAGTACAGATGAACCACCATGCCTGTATGCCATAAAATGTAATCAGGTACTGGAGATATAAACTTTATAAAGGACACAGGGTTGCCTTGCTCCCTTCCTGCCCTTCCCATCTTCATTGCAGGCATCGCTATGGCCACTGTCAGTGGGAGCAGATGGGGAACTAAAG
>JAPDNY010000001.1:279522106-279538710 GCA_029375565.1 Gekko gecko
CAGGGGTCTTTTTGGGGGGGAGCGCACTGGAGCGCAGCTCCGGGAGCTCAGGAGCCAAGCCCCGCCCCCAGCCGGCGTCCCGGAGAGTCTTTCAGGCAGCCGAATGTCAATTTCAGCTCCATTATACCCTATGGGCCATTGAAGTCAATGGTGAAAACATAGGGTATATTCTAGGGGCTGGAGGAGAGGGTTTGAGGAGAGGCTCGAAACTCACAGGATAGCTGATGGAGCCTCTCCCCAAGATACCCACCAAGTTTCAAGAACATTGGACCAGGGGGTCCAATTCTATGGGCCCCTAAACAGGTTGCCCCTATTCCCTCCATTGTTCTCTATGGTGGGAAAAAAAAACACTTTTCCCACCATAGAGAGCTAATGGAGAAATGGGGCAACCTGTTTGAGGGTCCATAGAATTGGACCCCTGGTCCAATGTTCTTGAAGCTGGTGGGTATCTTGGGGAGAGGCTCCATCAGCTATCCTGTGATCTTGGAGCCTCTGCCTCAAGCCCTCCCCTCCAGCCCCAGAATATGCCCTATGTTTTCACCATTGACTTCAATGGCCCATAAGTATAGTGGGGCTGAGTGCCACTGAATTTCTTTCATTCCCTCCTTTCCTTCTTTCTTTTTCCTCTTTCCCTCATTCTTCTCTTATCTCTTTCTTTCTTTCTTTCTTTCTTTCTTTCTTTCTTTCTTTCTTTCTTTCTTTCTTTCTTTCTTTCTTTCTTTCTTTCTTTCTTTCTTTCTTTCTTTCTTTCTTTCTTTCTTTCTCTTTCCCACCTTCTTCTCTTCTCTTTTTTCCTCCTTTCCCTGTTTCCCTCCTTCTTCCCTCTCTTTCTTTCTCTCTTTCCTTCCTTCTTTCCTTCTCTCTACTCTCTCTCTTTCCTTCCCTCTTTCCTCCTTCTGTGACCCAACTCTCATGAGAAGGAGTTTAAACTTTAAACCCCTTCTCTCTTAGCTCCCCCACCCAGACCAGCTGGGGAAGGGAAGGGGAGGCTTTTGAAGATGCTTCCCCCCTTTTGCTTCCCCTTCTGACATCACTTCCGGTGATGTCAGGGGGCGTGGCATATGCTAATAGCCTAATAGCTCATTAGCATACCATATGCTAATGAGCTCCTGCAGCTGTTCTTCTATGAAAAGACCCCTGTGTACAGGAGTTGGTGCACATAGAATCATAGAGTTGGAAAGAGGCCATACAGACCATCTAGTCCAACCCCCTGCCCAATGCAGGACCAGCCTAAAGCATCTCTGACAAATATTTGTCGCTCAAGCGCTCATGCGCACATACGCCCACAGCCGAAATAATGGGGAAACAGCGAATATAGCGCGCCTCCGGCACGGCAGTCTGAACGCTCCCGCGCGCCTCCGTCCCGTTTCTTCCGGCAGAGGCCCCCGCTGTGTGGACGGGAAAACCCGGTATCGTTTACTCCGGGTTTTTTTGCCCCGACTCAATACCGGGGCAAATTGCCAGTCTGTCCTCGGCCATGATCGAGGTTTATAAGATTATGAATGGGATTGAGCAGGTTGAGAAAGAAGTACTTTTCTCCCTTTCTCACAATACAAGAACTTGTGAGTACTCCATGAAATTGCTGAGCAGTCGGGTTAGAACAGATAAGTACTTCTTCACCCAAAGAGTGATTAACATATGGAATTCACTGCCACAGGAGGTGGTGGCAGCTACAAGCATGGACAGTTTCAAGAGGAAATTAGATAAACATATGGAGCAGAAGTCCATCAGTAGCTATTAGCCACAGGGTATGGATGGGAACTCTCAGTCTGGGGTAGGTGATGCAGTCTATTCTTGGTGCTGTAGGGGGCAGCAGTGGGAGGGCTTCTAGTGTCCTGGCCCCACTGCTGGACCTCCTGATGGTACCTGGTGTATTTTGGCCGCTGTGTGACAGAGTGTTGGACTAGATGGGCCATTGGCCTGATTCAACATTGGCTTCTCTTATGTTCTTATGTTCTTATTATCCTGAATGTTTGGGACTCTACTTACCATTTCAGCATTTGGGGGGGTGTCCTAGACCATTTTAGTAATTGCCTCTGATTTTTTTAAAAAAAACCCCAACACCCAAGGCAGCAGGAACAGAATATGCCAGTAAATTCTAAGTATGTAGCATGAATGCCATTGACTGTGGAAAAAATGTAAGTGATTTTAAAATTATGTACATAAGAACATAAGAACATAAGAGAAGCCAATGTTGAATCAGGCCAATGGCCCATCTAGTCCAACACTCTGTCACACAGCGGCCAAAATATACCAGGTGCCATCAGGAGGTCCAGCAGTGGGGCCAGGGCACCAGAAGCCCTCCCACTGCAGCCCCCTCCAGCAACAAGAATAGAGTGCATCACCTGCCCCAGACTGAGAGTTCCCATCTATAACCTGTGACTAATAGCCACTGGTGGACTTCTGCTCCATATGTTTATCTAATTTACTCTTGAAACTGACCATGCTTGCAGCTGCCACGACCTCCTGTGGCAGTGAATTCCATATGTTAATCACTCTTTGGGTGAAGAAGTATTTCCTTTTATCTGTTCTAACCCGACTGCTCAGCAATTTCATAGAGTGCCCACGAGTTCTTGTATTGTGAGAAAGGGAGAAAAGTACTTCTTTCTCAACCTGCTCAATCCCATTCATAATCTTATAAACCTCAATCATGTCACCTCTCAGCCGTCGTTTCTCCAAGCTAAAGAGCCCCAAGCATTTTAACCTTTCTTCATAGGGAAGGTGTTCCAACCCTTTTATCATTCTAGTTGCCCTTCTCTGCACTTTTTCCAATGCTATAATATCCTTTTTGAGATGTGGTGACCAGAACTGTACACAGTATTCCAAATGAGGTCGCACCAATGATTTATACAGGGGCATGATGATACTGGCTGATTTGTTATCAATTCCCTTCCTAATAATCCCCAGCATAGCGTTGGCCTTCTTTATTGCAGCTACACATTGTGTAGACATTTTCAGCGAGTTATCCACTACGACTCCAAGATCTCTCTCTTGGTCCGTCTCTGCCAGATCAGACCCCATCAACGTGTATTTATATTTAGGATTTTTGGCTCCAATGTGCATCACTTTGCACTTGGCCACATTGAACCCCATTTGCCACGTTGACGCCCACTCACCCATCCTCAACAGATCCCTTTGGAGTGCCTCACAATCCTCCCTGGTTTTCACCACCCTGAACAACTTTGTGTCATCTGCAAATTTAGCCACATCACTGCTTACTCCCAATTCCAAATCGCTAATAAACAAGTTAAAAAGTATCGGACCGAGTACTGATCCCTTTGGTACCCCACTGCTTACCACCCTCCACTGAGAAAGTTTCCCATTTATACTCACTCTCTGTTTCCTATTTATAAGCCAGTTTTTGATCCACAAGAGGACTTGTCCTTTTATCCCATGATTATTGAGCTTACTTAGGAGCCTTTGATGAGGAACTGTATCAAAAGCTTTCCAGAAGTCAAGGTAAATAATATCTATTGGGTCCCCCTTGTCCACATGTTTGTTCACTCCCTCAAAAAACACTAACAGGTTAGTGAGACAAGATCTTCCCTTACAGAACCCATGCTGAGTCTGCCTCAATAGTTTTTGTTCATCAATGTGCCTACTAATTCTTTCCTTAATAACAGTTTCCACCAACTTACCCGGTATCGATGTCAGACTGACTGGCCTGTAATTTCCTGGATCTCCCCTGGAGCCCTTTTTAAAGATGGGAGTGACATTAGCTACCTTCCAGTCCTCAGGAATGGAGGCAGATTTTAAAGAAAGATTAGATATTTTTGTCAGGAGATCCACAAGTTCACATTTGAGTTCTTTTAGAACTCTTGGATGAATTCCATCCGGGCCTGATTTATTAGTTTTTAAATTGTCCATCAGTCGGAGGACTTCCTCTCTTGTTACCACAATCTGATTCAGGTCTTTCAAACCCCCTCCCAAAATCGGTGCTTCTGGAGTGGGCAAACACTTCTCCTCTTCCACAGTGAAGACAGAGGCAAAAAATGCATTCAGCTTCTCAGCCATTTCCCTATCATCCTTCACTACTCCTTTTACCCCTTGGTCATCCAAGGGCCCCACTGCCTCCCTGGCTGGCTTCCTACTTCTAATGTATTTGAAGAAAGTTTTATTGTTGGCCTTTATGTTTTTTGCAATATGCTCCTCATATTCCCTTTTTGCTTGCCTGATCACAGACTTGCATTTTATTTGCCATAGTCTGTGTTCCCTTTTATCAACCTCACTAAGACTAGCTTTCCACCGCTTAAAGGAATCCTTCTTACCTTTTACAGCTTCCATTACTTTATTTGTTAACCATGCAGGCTTTTTTCTATACCTATTTGTACCTTTTCTAACCTGCGGTATATATTTTTTCTGAGCGTCTAGGATTGTCTTTTTAAATAGTCTCCAAGCTTCCCCAATGGTTTTGACCTTCTCCACTCTTCCTTTCAATTTCTTCCTCACATGTCCCCTCATACCAGAGAAGTTACCCCTTTTAAAGTTAAAAGTGGTTGTGTCAGTCTTTTTGGGCAACTCCCTATCTGTACAAATGTTAAACACAATGACATTATGGTCACTGTTCCCATGTGGTGCAATCACTTTTACATCTCTCACCAGGTCTTGGGTGTTACTTAGGACCAAATCCAGGATCGCCTCTCCCCTGGTAGGATCTGTGACCATCTGTTCCACAGCACAGTCATTGAGAGTGTCTAAGAACGCAATCTCTTTTTCCCGACTAGAACTCATATTGACCCAATCAATGTGTGGGTAGTTAAAGTTGCCTATTACAACACAGTTATTTCGTCTAGCCGCTATCTTTAATTCATTCATCATTTTATAATCCTCCTCTATCTTTTGATCTGGTGGGCGATAACAAACTCCCACTGTTAAGCCTCCTTTTGGACCCACTATTTCAACCCATAACATTTCCAGAAGCGAATCCAATTCTCTTACCCTCTCAGTCTTACTGGATGGTATACCCTCTCTGACATACAGAGCCACCCCACCTCCAACCCTTTCCCCCCTATCCTTCCGATATAATTTATAACCAGGAATCACCGTATCCCACTGATTTTCCTCATCCCACCAAGTTTCTGAAATACCCACAATGTCTATTTCCCCCCCAACACCAAGCATTCCAACTCCCCGATTTTACCTCGGAGACTTCTAGCATTTGTGTATAAACACTTATAGTTTCCCATGTTTGTTAAGCCCACAGCCTTCCTCTTGCTGCCTCGAGACCTTGCCAGGCAGTTCCTATCATTAGCCACAGTCTCAGTGGACAATTGTAATCCATTTCCTTGTACAAAAGTAATAGCTACCCCTTCATCTCTTTGAGATGAGCCATCCTGAACCAGAGACTTTTCATCTCCTGTCGGCTTTCCCCCATTATTCAGTTAAAAAACTGCTCTGCCACCTTTTTGATTTTGAGCGCCAGCAGCCTGGTTCCTTCTCGGTACAAGTGGAGACCGTCCCTTTTGTACAGCTCCCTCTTGTCCCAAAAAGCATCCCAGTGCCTAACAAACTTGAACCCTTCCCCCCTACACCACCGTCTCATCCATGCATTGAGACTCCTGATCTGTGCCTGTCTCTCCGGCCCTGCGCGTGGAACAGGTAGCACTTCCGAGAAGGCTACCTTGGAGGTCCTGGCCTTGAGTTTCCTGCCCAGCAGCCTAAATTTCTCCTCCAGGACCTCACGACTGCATTTCCCCACATCGTTGGTGCCGACGTGCACCACGACCACTGGCTCCTCTACCAGCCTATCTAAAACATGCGTAATGTCCGCTACCTTCGCACCAGGCAGGCAAGTCACCATACGGTCGGTACACGGGTTCGCCACCCAGCTGTCTACCTGCCTAAGGATCGAATCACCAACTACCAAGAGCCCCCCTCCCACCCTTCCCAGGGACGGTTCTTTGGTACGAAAGGATACCCGTTCACCAGCTGAAGAAGAGGTCCCTTCTGAGGGCACATTCCCCTTATCCTCAGCATGGTGCCCCTTTTCCCCTTGACCCTCATGCTCCCTGGCAGCAGCCGGGCTGCCAGATCCAGAGTGGGACATATCTAACAAGTCCCCGAGAGTCTTCCCCGTGCACCTAACTGACTGTCCCTGCTTCTCCAGGTCAGCCACCTTGGCCTCAAGGGAGCAAACTCGCTCCCTGAGAACCAGGAGCTCCTTGCACCGAGCACACACCCAAGACTTCTGACCAGTGGGCAGATAGTCATACATGTGACACTCCATGCAAAACACTGGATAGCCCCCAACCCCCTGCTGGCATTCTGGCTTCATAATTGTTTTTAAACAAATACTTTTCTATAACCCCCTTTTAAAACCCTTTGTATTTATATGGCTCCTGTTGTAGGAGTCTACTTACTTTACCAAGGAGCCAAGGTCCTGGCTTTCTGGCTCTTCCTGGGCTTCTTACAGAGCCCCTAGGCCAAGAGCCACAGGCAAAGAGCCTCGCCCTTTTGCTCTCGCCCTTCGGCTCGTGCCTCTTGCAAACTTCCTACCTTAAATGGAATTGTCTCCCAGGAGAGGGTGTGGCCAGCAGCTACTCCAAATCACCCAAGGCACTTAATGACGGTCAAACAAAGCCCCTTTCACACCCCAACTCAGCAGCCAGGAGTCTGCTATTCAATTTCACCCAAGCACTTAATTACAGGCAAACAATGACCCTTTCACACCCTAACTCCAGCAGTCAGGAGTCTGTTACAACTCACCCACACACTCCCAAATACAGTCCCTGACACAGTACCTTCTCAGCTAAAGCACCTCAGCTGAAAGTAAATAAATAAAAATACCACTCACCCCTCTGGCAGCTCAAACACCTTGCTCCTTCTCAGAGCTCAGCTGGGTCAGCTCTGCTTCTGGCAAACTTCCTTCCTACAATGTGCCCATGATGACCCTGAACTATATGTGAGCCCAGCAAGCTGGTAAATTATGAGCATGCACCAAATGAGGCTGCCAATGTGCTTGAAAGATTGCATTTTTAGTCCATCATCAGGATTGAAAGGGATGTTGGTTTTGAGAGAGAACAAGGTTTGCAAACAAGGCAGCTTTGATTTTTGAATGCCTTATTTGTGAAGATTGTCATCCCTAGTTGGAGTGATAGAGTCGGTATCCCACGAGCTGCTATCTTGCACTTATTGTGCGGGAGTTGCTCCATTTTGGGCTATGGTACCAGGCTGTTCACTAGAACCACTAGTTACCTTTCTTCATGCTAGGGAGAATGTACACAGTACTGAAAAAGTGGTCCCAGATGGTGAAATAACTTTGTTAATCAAATTTTAATAATTTTAATAATTGCTACATCACACCCTTTTAACACATATCTTAAAAGTCTGTTGACCATATAATAAGCTTGTTGTTGTCATTGTTGTGTAATCATCCTTAGTTGCAAATTGCTGTAAATTTGTCATAAAACACCTGCTTAAATGCCATATGACACAAATAGGACATGTCTATTCCCGATTCCCATACCCTGTTGATTAGATTTTCCACAGTGTTCTTAAATGGCTTTTTACTTCCATCATGGTACATGTTTTTCTATTTTATAACCATGCTTACCTTATGGAACTCATGCTATCATAAATATGATTCCAAGGTAGTAATGCTTTCTTTTCTCAACTTGGTCTCTGTATGAACTCATGCACCAAATGTGCTGACTTAATGGCACCTCCTCCTCCTCATCTCCTAGCGTGATATGGATGGTTGCAGCATGGTCACCATCATTCTCTGCAATAACCCCAGAACCGTGGAATGGTTTGCCTCTGAAATTTAGGAGTATGCCTTTCATTTCTGGATTGCTCACAAATGTGCATCTGTATTGTTTAAAGGCACCTGTGGTTGTTGATTATCCAATAGCTTTTATTATTCTTTTATCAGAATTTATTTTTGTAATGTTTTATGATGTACTATATTTTTATTGTACTGTAAGCTGCCTTGGTCCCTCTTTGTATTGTGGGAGAGGCAAGGTTCAGCTAGTTTTATGGGTGAGCCTTGTGGCTTTCAAGAGTATCTCATTGGGTTTTTCATTCAGGATGTTTACCTCCAGAAGCAGTAGTAATGTGCTTCCAATGATGAGGAGCAACTGGGTGGTGTGGGGGGAAGAGAATAGTCATATTGTTTCTTTGTTGAAATTAAAAGCCATTTATGATCATTTACACTAGACCCATCAGTGCCTACACGAACACTAACCTACTATTTCCAGCATCTACCACAAAGCCGGGGGGGGGAATTACTTTGTCAAATGTATCTAAATCAGATTCAAAAGGGCCAGGTGTTCAACTTAAGAGCAGCAGGGGATTCTTTTTTTGGTATTGTTCAGGGCCTCTCCCCCAGCTTTAAAATCAACCCAATGATTACAATGATGAATAAAAAAAGATTTCTCAGAAATACTTTTAGTGAGAGAACAGTGCTCTAGAAAAAAATGATAATCCCCTGTACACAACACAAACCACAGATGGCTGGATGGTTAAGTGGAGGACACTACCATAATAACAGCCACGATTACTACCCATTCAGGACTGTGAAAGATGTGAAAATTATAGAAGTGTTGGTGTTCTTTCACACAAAACTTCAGAGAATCTTTAGCCTTATTTCAGAAGAGAAGGGGAAAAATATTAACACAGAGAAGCTTCGTGCAGATGTCCAAACATGGTAACAATGAACATGCAGAGGAAAACAAGTGATTGGGCCCCATATGTGACTTCCACAGGGCCACTGAAACTTATGTACAGGCAGGGGTCTTTTCGGGGGGGAGCGCACTGGAGCGCAGCTCCGGGAGCTCAGGAGCCAAGCCCCGCCCCCAGCCGGCGTCCCGGAGAGTCTTTCAGGCAGCCGAATGTCAATTTCAGCTCCATTATACCCTATGGGCCATTGAAGTCAATGGTGAAAACATAGGGTATATTCTAGGGGCTGGAGGAGAGGGGTTTGAGGGAGAGGCTCGAAACTCACAGGATAGCTGATGGAGCCTCTCCCCAAGATACCCACCAAGTTTCAAGAACATTGGACCAGGGGGTCCAATTCTATGGGCCCCTAAACAGGTTGCCCCTATTCCCTCCATTGTTCTCTATGGTGGGAAAAAAAAACTTTTTTCCCACCATAGAGAACAATGGAGAAATGGGGCAACCTGTTTGGGGTCCATAGAGTGGACCCCTGGTCCAATGTTCTTGAAACTTGGTGGGTATCTTGGGGAGAGGCTCCATCAGCTATCCTGTGATCTTGGAGCCTCTACCTCAAACCCCTCCCCTCCAGCCCCAGAATATACCCTATGTTTTCACCATTGACTTCAATGGCCCATAGAGTATAATGGGGCTGAATTGCCACTGAATTTCTTTCATTCCCTCCTTTCCTTCTTTCTTTTTCCTCTTTCCCTCATTCTTCTCTTATCTCTTTCTTTCTTTCTTTCTTTCTTTCTTTCTTTCTTTCTTTCTTTCTTTCTTTCTTTCTTTCTTTCTTTCTTTCTTTCTTTCTTTCTCTTTCCCACCTTCTTCTCTTCTCTTTTTTCCTCCTTTCCCTGTTTCCCTCCTTCTTCCCTCTCTTTCTTTCTCTCTTTCCTTCCTTCTTTCCTTCTCTCTACTCTCTCTCTTTCCTTCCCTCTTTCCTCCTTCTGTGACCCAACTCTCATGAGAAGGAGTTTAAACTTTAAACCCCTTCTCTCTTAGCTCCCCCACCCAGACCAGCTGGGGAAGGGAAGGGGAGGCTTTTGAAGATGCTTCCCCCCTTTTGCTTCCCCTTCTGACATCACTTCCGGTGATGTCAGGGGGCGTGGCATATGCTAATAGCCTAATAGCTCATTAGCATACCATATGCTAATGAGCTCCTGCAGCTGTTCTTCTATGAAAAGACCCCTGTGTACAGGAGTTGGTGCACATAGAATCATAGAGTTGGAAAGGGCCATACAGACCATCTAGTCCAACCCCCTGCCCAATGCAGGACCAGCCTAAAGCATCTCTGACAAATATTTGTCCAGCCTTTTCTTGAAAGCTGTCAGTGAAGGGGAGCTAACCACCTCCCTGGGCAGCTTATTCCACCTTTGAACTACTCTGACTGTGAAAAAGTTTTTCCTAATATCCAGCTGATACCTTTCTGCTTATAATTTAAACCCATTGCTTTGAGCCCTATCCTCTGCTGCCAACTGGAACAGCTCCTTGCCCTCACAAGTATGTGACCACACAACCATGGGTGTGGTCACACAAGCACTTTGCCACAGCAGTATATCAGCTCTAAATAAGCCACTTGAGTTTGGGATGCTTTGTGCCAATCACACAGTGCCCCCAAGCTGGCATCGTAGTGCCACATGCCTGTGGTTGGTCATTCGCATCACTAATGAACTGCAACCACAGACCTGTGGCTGGGTTGGTTTTTTTCTAAGTCCCACTGTGCATGCTCAGAAGCAGACAAGCACACACACGCTGAAGCACACATTGGAGTGGGGTTGGGTGGGGGAAAGGATGCACCAAAAAGGAGTGGAATGATCATATTACTCATGCATTTCCATGGTGCACCTTGGCAATCAGACTTGCCAAAGTAGCCACCGGAATTTGCCAGTGGCTATTTAATCTACTTGGGAGTCGTTTCAACGTGAGTTAGTGATGAGTGGGGCATGAGAGTCAGATGTGTGCCCATTTGATGCAGAGGGTAGGGGTGGCTATGTCAGGCCAAACTGCTAATGTGATCATAAATTAAGATAAACTGTTGATTTTAATTTGTATTTTTGTATGTTTTAATCTGTTGTAAATCACCCAGAGCCCTGTGTACTCAGGGATTGGGTTATCCAGAAATCATCATCATCATCATCATCATCATCATCTCTTAAGCCAGATGGGTTGATGAGGTAGGTTTCCTCATCTTTGAGCAATAAAAATAAAGACTAATATTCTAAGCATGGCATTTATTTGTACAGCTCTTTGGTCATTGTGGATGTGATTCTCCCCTGTGGAGCATGTTTCTATGGCACAAGATGCTTTTGGCTCTGCCACAGAGATCTGCTTCCATAACAGAAACAGCTGCTGCAAAAGCAGCAGCAAAGGTGAGGATCAAAAAAGGCTATCAAAGGTGAGGATCCAATAAGCCTATAAATACCAACATGGCTATCAAATACAAGGCATAGATAGGCAATGCACAGGCACTACACAATCTTTGCCCCACCCACATTCTTGCAGTCCACAGATTGTATGTTCAGAGCCAACATGTGTAGGCCCTTGTGCATGCTTTCTGAACAATGTATGAAAGTCAGGGCCTGGCCCAACAGGCATAATCCCATTTCTGCCTTAAAGGTAAAGATAAAGGTTTCCCTTTGCTTGAAAGCCAGTCAAATCTGACTCTAGGGGGCGGTCCTCATCTCTGTTTCCAAGCTGAAGAACCAGTGCTGTCTGAAGACATTCTCCATGGTCATGTGGCCGGCATGACTAAATGCCGAGGCACACGGAACACTGTTACCTTCCCACCGCAGTGGCACATATTTATCTACATGCAATTTATTGCTTTTGAACTGCTAGGTTGGCAGGAGCTGGGGTCAGAGACAGGACTGTCACACTGCACTAGGGTCTCAAACTGCCGAGCAACCGACCTTCCGGTCTGCAGCTTAGTGTCTTAACCGCTGAGCCAAGCTCATATCCCAGCCCTTGCACACACATTAATTTGCACCAGGAGAGATGGTGCATAATGGCCTAATTTTTACATGGGCCCAGTAATACACTTCACAGAATATTTGTTTACTAGTGAAAATATATTTTTCTTGTGTATGTTATTTACAGAAATAAATTTGTTTTCTTACTGTTGTTCTGTATTAGCTGGTCCACATCTCCATTGGGGCAGGATATCAACACAGTCCATTCTGTTGTTTTGAAGGAAGGTGATTATACAGTACTGCCTGGAGGCATAGTGGAAAAGCCTGTGGCACATCAGCACTAACTGAGGCTGCCCCTCCTGGCTGCCCCTGTTACCCACAGCTTCTCTTCCTACCTCCAGGAGTCAAGGCAGCTAACACTACTCCCTTGGTTGTTCCCCAGAAGTCTTGAAATACAGTATGACATGTGTGCCCAATAAGAACATAAGAGAAACCAATGTTGAATCAGGTCAATGGCCCATCTAGTCCAACACTCTGTCACACAGCAGCCAAAATATACCAGGTGCCATCAGGAGGTCCAGCAGTGGGGCCAGGACACTAGAAGCCCTCTCACTGCTGCCCCTCCAGCACCAAGAATAGAGTGCATCACCTGCCCCAGACTGAGAGTTCCCATCTATACCCTGTGGCTAATAGCCACTGATGGACTTCTGCTCCATATGTTTATCTAACTCCCTCTTGAAACTGTCCATGCTTGTAGCTGCCACCACCTCCTGTGGCAGTGAATTCCATATGTTAATCACTCTTTGGGTGAAGAAGTACTTCCTTTTATCTGTTCTAACCCGACTGCTCAGCAATTTCATGGAGTGCCCACGAGTTCTCGTATTGTGAGAAAGGGAGAAAAGTACTTCTTTCTCAACCTGCTCAATCCCATTCATAATCTTATAAACCTCGATCATGTCACCCCTCAGCCGTTTTTCAAAGTCTTGCATTCCATGTCTATGGAGTCCAAAGGTGCATGCCCCACTTACTGATGGAAGCGAAAGCACTGCAAAAGTGACATGGGTGAGGGCTGGGTGATGATGCAGGATGCAGAGGGTGACACTCCCACAAAAACCTTAATGCTATAATAGTATAAGGCCAGCTGTGGAAAAATATGCCATGTCTCATTAACCCAGAATTTTTCAAACCCAGAACTAGTCCAATTGAATATGTAAGGTATTGCTAGCTTAAACCTCTAGTAGGGATACTATTTCCCTGCTCCCTGGGCCATCATTGTCGCTGGTAGTCCAAGCTGAGGAAAATAGCACCATGACCTAAAATCTTCCTAGTCCTAGGAGACAGGTCATTCCAAACCACCAATCATCTGCTATGTTTTCTTCTTCTTCCTTATTTTGCAGAACAGCTTGCTAAGGGTGGCTACCAGATTGTATAGATGTCCATCACTGGTACTGAAACCTGAGTCCCACTGTGAGAGGGAGAGGTGGGCAGTGGGACCAGGGAAGAAGTAAGAGGAGAGAAGCCAGAGATGCATTCTCTTCCACTTCCGTGAAGCTGTTTCAGAACCAAGCATGAATTCTGAGTCACACCCTGGCAACACTCTTGGTACATTAACCAGAGAGATAATTAAAATGTTCAACAATGTTTGCTAGCTAAGGGCCAAATGACTTTTCAGCATCCAGACAGTTTCTGCAGTATGTCCTTACCACTCTGATGCTCTGTGGGAAAGTCTGTTTTACTTCTGCGAGTTTGTGGCACTACTTCCGCAGTATGGGGCTTTCCCATGGCATTTCCTTTGCTCATCATGGGAAAACTGCACATAAGTGAATCCCCCTCCACAGAAGAGATTTACTTCATTACATTGGTTTGTGCAGCATTCTACACAGTAAAATGTGAAATCCTTTAAAAAAATGTGTGCAGTGAGAACTAACATTGGAACACAATATAAGTAGTGTAATAACATGATTGCCTTGGACTATTATTTCTTTAACAAGCCTTTATTGACATCTGTATATACATACAATAAGAGATAAAGTTAAATACAGATCGGAAAATACAAATCCATCCAGGGTAAAATTGGAGCTACGACACAGAAGAACAGAATAAAAGCATAAAAACCTAGTGGTTAATATTACTTATCAGGATGTATAGCCATAGCACTAAGAAGAAACCTTGCTACTATTTCAGTTAATTCTGCATCTGGATTATCAAGAAAAAAAAGAACCTTAAGGTCATCAGGAGTCTCTGAAATTTGAGTTAATATAGGGTACAGAAGATCCTGACAGAGCACCAAATAAAAGGGTCATTGAAGAAGAACGTGGGGGACAGTTTAAAGACAATCCTTCATACAAGGATAGCACCTGCTAGAATAGGGGATCCCCTGGAATCTGCCAGAAAGAACAGCAGAAGGAAGAACATTAAATCTGGCCAAGGAGATGGCTCTGTGCAAATTTAGGGCTATAAGTTGATAGAGATATACAGCTGGAAAATTTACATTTGGAACAATTCCTAAATTTAAGGGAGAACAGATTCTGTTAGCCAAGCTATAGACAGTTAGCAACTCTGAGCCCAATAAGCTATTAAAAACAAAGAAAAGAAATAGATACGATAAGCTAATTAACTAGAAACTGTTCCATGATCATGTGGGTTGGAGGTTGGGGCATGCAAATGTGGAGGGAGGAGAGGGTGGACCTAGAGTTGAAAAATATAGGATAAAGATTTCCCCATTAGGTTAACACAGGTTCAAAAACTTCCTGAAAACAGATGATTTGGATGCCGTGTGACAGGAGGGGGAAAGTGTGTTTTTACCCCTGGGAGAGTGAAATCATCTGCAGAAACCAGAGAAAGCCATGGATAAATGGAGGTGCAGGCGCAAGGAAATCTGACACTGCAGAATCAGTCCCAGGCAATGAATGACTTCCTAGCTAGCATTTTCTTAGTCAGACTGGTGAACAGAGCTCCCATCTCTCTTCTAAAGAGTTAATATATTGTGAACTATCAAAAATAAGAGGGGAAATGCCCACTTACATACAAATTATAGAGAACTCTCTTGTCTTTATTGAGATTTGAGTGTATCTGCACTTTAAAAGCTTCTCCCCCCCCACCCCCATTCCTTGTAACAATAGTGCAGGTGCATTGCCCTTCAGTGTACAATGTATTTATCCTGGGAGGCAGGAAGTTGGTTTCACACCTGTTTCTTCTTTCTATTTGCTCTTGGCCTGGCTAATTTGCTGAATGTCATGATTGGTACAGCTGAGGCTGTCAAAGAGAATTACCACTTTGCAACGTGATGGTCTAATTCTGGCAGTTTGGATCTTGCAACAATTTGCTTTTTTGTTCATCCTTTTGGTAACGGTTCTTTGTTGTGTAAACAATACTGAACATAAACTATCAGTGGTTGCAAAGAAAAGAGAGGAAAATAAGAAAAATCCGCCTTATAGGACAAATGATGATTTGCTATAGATGCTATATGAGAGGAGATTACAGGCTCTGTTCTATAGATAGTGTGATTGCTTCAGGGAGAACCAGGCACTGTGCTTGCCCCTGAAAACAGGATCCAATTTTCATAACTTTTCCCCTCAACAAAACAAAGTTCATATTGAATATTAAGGCTCAAAGTAGAATGGATGCTGGGTGTCTGAATTTTATGTATGCCTCTCATTTACCCATTCAGGGTGTTGATATACCCCCAAACACGAATTTCCTACCCCTGAGGAATTGTGGAGCGGGAGGAAAATGGCTTCAATATAGTGATGTTTGTGGCCCAGAGAATCACCCACATCCTCCTCAAACCCCACTGTCCCCGGAACTGCCCCCCCCCAAAAAAAAATTTCTTTGCATTTGCTGTGGCAGTGCTGGGAATCCTAACTTCATGACAAATTCCATGTAGGATCCTGCACTGTCCAGCTGATGTCTTATATGGCTTCCTAAACTCTCAAAAGATGTGAGAGTTTGGGAAGCCCACTGGGCATACACAAGTCGCTGCATTGCTTATGAAGCAACCTAGAGAATGAAGAGCAAAAGAACAGTATTGCTCTGGCTCTGGGCAAGGCTGGTGAGAACAGAAGGGGGTTGAGGGAGGTGGTGGTCAGTGAGGGGCAGTACCCATTGTTTATATTTTAGATGTGTTTTGTCTGTATTTTATGTGAGTTGCCCAGTTCTCTCTCCTACAAACACCCACAGTCTAGGAAACACCAACAGACATTGCACAAAAAAAATTACATTCTGCAACATGGACATCTCAGATTAGAATGGCATAGTCTGGAGATAATTCCTTTCAGGGATGAAATTGAAAACATACCTACAAGATAACATCCCTCTTCTGTAAAAACAAACAGATATATTGTGAATATCAAAAATAAGAGGGAAATGCCCCCTTACTTCCAAATTATAGAGAACTCTCTTGTCTCACCTCATGCTTCCCTATAATATGGGCAGCTAAAAACATGTGCTCTGTGATTTCAACCTCTCTCAGTGGACGTGAGCAAAGACTTTCCATATAGGTAGATTTTTTATATCTGCCTTCCAATATTGCCAAAGGGAGGGCCAAACACCTTTCCAAGGTAAATACCTTTCTGAATCCATTTATTTCTAAGGATGGTAAATAGACTGCCAACTTCACAGAATATTGAAAGTCTGACCACACATAAGCATTATAGAATCATAGAATCATAGAACTGGAAGCAACCTCCAAGGTCATCTAGTCCAAACTCCTACACAATGCAGGGAATTTACCAATACCTCCCCCTCACACCCCCAGTGGCCACTGTTCCACACCCAGAAGTTGACAAAAAACCCCTCCAGGATCTCCAGCCAAACTGGCCTGGAGAAAAATTGCTTCCTGAACCCAAAGCGGTGATCAGCATTACCCTGAGCATGTAAGAAAGGGCTACAAGAACTAAGCACTGATGCAACCCTTCCTGCCGTCCCTCTTATGATCTGCCTAAGTTTACACAATCAGCATTGCTGTCAGATGGCCATCTAGCCTCTGTTTGAAAACCTCCAAAGAAGGAGAGCCCACCACCTCCTGAGGAAGCCTGTTCCACTGAG